>JAKSZP010013711.1:0-55977 GCA_022478985.1 Massospora cicadina
TGAGCTAATTAATTGGTAACTTCATGAAGAATAATTGGACCAGGCCTATGTTGAAAATATACAGAATCTTAGCATAAATAGATTGCTATTATCTCAGTTGAATCGGAAAAGGGGTTAACTAAGGATAGAGCCAATAAGCAGGAATACATTAAATTGAGTAGAAAAGTTGTATAAGTCTCTACCAAGCTCATGAAAAATGAGCTGGCTATTGCAAGACTAGAGGAACTATTACACCAGCTATACTGTTACAAAAACATGGGGTTCTATATTGTTGCCTTTAATTCAGTTTAAAATTAGTTAAAGGTTAGCAAGGGAAGGTGTTAATCAAGAGATATCCAATAAATCATCTAGGGGGTGTACCAGTCTATTAGGTTCATGGAAGAATGGACTAAAAAATGCCATTTTCAGAGAGAAAAATTACACCATATGCATTATTGTTAATAATGAAATCTTTTAATTGTTGCTTTAATGCAGCTTAAAGTAGAACAAAGGTTTGCATGATAAGGTGAAAATCAGCAGGAATCAAGGAATAGAGTGGGTGGTTGATTGTCAACTACCAGGTTTATGTAAAAAGATCTAGTAATTGCATAGCTAGCAAAACAACTAGCAGGTCTACTGTTCCAAGGACACAGGATCATAGTATTCATTGCCTTTATACCAGTCTAAAATGTAACATGAGTTAGAGCAAAGCTAGAGCCAATCAGCAGGAATCCAAGAACTTGTGTAGGAAGGTTGTATTGTCTACCAGGTTCATGGAAGAATGGGTGGTAATTTTCAAAGGCAAAAAAAATTGTACCAATGCACTATTGCAAATACATGAACTCTTCTATATGTTGCTTTTAATTCAGTTTAAAAATTTATTAACAAAGATTAGCAAGTGAAGGTGCTAATCATCAGGAATCTAAAAAATTTAGTAGAGGTTGTATTGTCCTCTACCAGTTTCATTGAAAAGGAGCTGGTAATTGCATAACTTGAGGAACAAATACATCAGGTCTGCTGTTGCAAAACACAGGACTTTAGTTTCCGATGTTGCCTTTGTTTCAGTTTAAATTGGGTGTTGGGTTATCCCAAGGGGTGGAGCCAATTGGCAGAAATCCAAGGAATTGAGTAATGAGGTTTTATTATCCTCTACTGGGTTTATGGAAAAAGGAGCTGGTAAATTCATGACTAGAGGAACAATTACACCAAGCCTGCTGTTTCAAATGCATAGGATCTTAATACATTGCCTTTATACAGTCCAAGTTTAACAGGGGTTTTAAAGGAAGGAATGATTTTTAGGGTAATAGAATTGAGTAGTTAGATTGTATTGTCCTCTACTGGGTTCATGGAAAAATGAGCTGATAATTGGAATCTTCATGAAGAAATATTATACCAGGTCAGTTGAATCTACATATGGTCTTAGTATCCATTGATTGCTACTACCTCAGTTAAAATGGAAGAAGGGTTCGCTAAGGGTGGAGATAAATCAACATAAATCAAGGTATCAAGTAGGGAGGTTGTATCAATCTTCACTAGGTTGGGAAGGATAGGCTGGTACTGGAACCTTTAAGAAAAAGTCAAGTTACATCATGCGCGGTGTTATAACACAGGATCTTAGTACTTGTTTGTTGGGTTTATTCAAGTTCAAACTGCAAGGAGTTTGCTAAGGGTGGAGCCAATCAGCAGCAATCCAAGGAATTGAGTGAGAAATTGTATAAGCTCTACCAGGTTCGTGGAAAATGAGCTGGTGATTGCATGCCTAGAGGAACAATTCACCAGGTCTGCGGTTACAAAACCACGGGAGCTTGGTATCTGTCCCATATTTAAGTTTAAAATGGGCTGAGGGTAAGCCTAGAATGGAGCCAACCAGCAGGAACCCAAGGAACTGGTTGGGGGGTTTATTAACTTGTATTAGGTTCCAGGAAGGATGGGGTATTAATTGGCACCTTCGCAACGGATCATTACAACAGGCCTGCTGCCGCAAATCCACTTGATCTTAGTACTCGTTGGCTTGGTTCCAATCTAAACTCAGTGGCAGGTCCGCCCAAGGTTGGGACCAACCAGAAATCCAGGAACCTCGTAGGGTGATGGACCCGCCCCTACCCGGGTCAAGGGAGGGTCGGCCTTAATTTCCACCTCCACGTGGAAGTTTCACCTCCACCCGCCATCGTAAAAAGGTTGCAGCGTCCACTTTCAAACCCAATGGTTAGGATCCTGGTTTTAGCACCGTGGCGAGCCGGCGTTTGATCTACCGTAACGGGGTTACTAGCTGATTTGGTAACCTTTAGGGGGTGAAGGTAACCCTAATGGGTCGGCCTCGGTGGGCGGAAGTTCGTTGCGCAGGCTTGCGTTGACTGGGGATGTTTTATTATAGTTGGGCGGCATCCTAGGCGGTAGGGTAGCCATGACCTATCGGGACTAGGCTGGGCTCCCGATTGTACAGCTTCACGGGGGAGACGTAAGGCGGTGGGGGAAGCCGGTGGTGAATCAACGGGAATGTAGGGTAGGTTCGTGGGCGAGGCGGTAAAGTACACCGTCTGAACCCATATCAAAAGTGAGGTTAAGCCGAGTTACATCCAACCAGAGGGCGCGAGGGTTGGTAACTTCACTCTGAAGCTAAACTACAGGGGGGACAACTCTCACTAGCATGCGGCTAAACCCAGTGCAAACCTCAAACCAACCGCCTATAGATTATATTTACCATCTCCCCTTTGTAAAACCCTTACCCTTCACGCGGGTGAGAAGCACGCTAAAACTGAATTCCGTCTACGGCCCCGCTGCCAAGCCGAGATGATCCACCACCAGGTAAACCAAGGCGCTGCAATTTAACCACCCACCTCCTAGCTTGAACCTCCGCCGATAACGTCCAGCAAGTTTGGTAAACTTGACGTAAGCCAAAGCGAGCTTCGACGCCTTTGACCCGCCGCCAAACCTTTATCGGTTGGGTAGGGAGGTTGCTTTCGTTCACTCCAAAGATGGGCAAACCGTAAATGGGTGGGCGACCCGGCGTGGCTGAGCCGCAGCGGAAGGGTGGCGACGTGAAAGTTGGCTAATAGCTGGACTTTGGCGTAGTAGTTTAGCCCAGCCTTCCAAGGGTGAACCACTGACGCGACCGCTAAGGAACTATGCCACCCGCACCATCGGCATTGCCCCGAAGTAAGGTTGCACGGGCCCTTACGAGTGGAAAACGAGCTAGCCGCTAAGACCCACCGCTACGGCGGGGGAGGGCCGAATTAAGGTACGCAGCATCTTTAATAGGCGCCGGCTTGGGAGGCTGGGCAAGCTAGTTGAGGAAGCCGCGGCACGCCGGGGTGTTGCAGAGGCACTTTATCTTGCTATCCTCGTCCTCGATGGGGAACTGGTAGTCGTAGGTAATCTCCTGGTGGCGTTCGATATCCTCGTCGGCGTAGATGAAGATCCGGGATTGCCCCGCCACCCGCGTGATCCGAGCCTTGCAGTTGGGCTGACAGGAGTGGTTGATGAAGCGGGCGATGTTCCCCGCGTCGGTGGCGTCGACGACATAGTCCTCGTCGATGCGGAACAGGTAGGAGGCGTCGATGCCGCGCGCGAAGCAGCGGTACTCGCGCACGTCCGCGAGGTCGGAGCGGATCAGCTCCCCCACGTACTCGATCACGAGTTCCCCCTTCTTGATCGGCTCGCGGGCAAACAGCCCCCAGTCGTGGATATTCGACCGCGCGAGGACGACCCGCCGGCCGCCCTGCTCCTGGCGGCGGATCCGATCCTTGGCCGCACCCGAGATGGGCTCGCACCGGCTGGGCTGGGCCCCATCCCGGATCCCCGTCCCCCCGGGAGCGTGGGGCTGGCGGAAGGGTTTCAAGCTCAAGGTGGGGTAGTAGCCTTGGGTGCGCGCACACCCCGTGGCGTTGGGGGGCGGGCTGCCGTTGATGGCGGGTTCGGGTGGCGACGAGGTGACCGGCTCAAACGGACGCCGAAGGGAACCCGGGGAGGGGGGCCGGTGGGAGGGGCGGGGCGAGGGCGTCCTCGAAGTGAAGCCTTGGGGCGGAGGCTGCGACGCGGGTGGGCTGGACAGGGTGGGCTGGGGGGCGGGGCGCACGAGGCTCGTGTAACGTTTGAAGGAGGGAAGGCCGGTGGCCGGGAGAGTCCGGTGCAGCAGCATGGGGGAAGACGGCTCCGGGGGAGGCTGGGGGTCGGCGGGGGGGTTGCGGAAGTCGGCCAGGACCTGGAGCTTGCCCACCATGTGGTAGCCCTGGTACTTCTGTGCCGCGGGGTTACGTAGGCATCGCTCGGCGAGCGCCTTGCTGTCGAAGATGATGACCCAGCACCGCTGCTCCTTGGATACCTCGCGCGCCCCGAACTGGCGAAAGTGGTCCAGCATGGCTGCCTCATCGGCGATAAAGAGCGGCAGATACCTCGACTCAACAGTCACGCAATAGTCAACCGGTGGCCCGGGCGCCCCGACGTGGGAACTGGCGTGGGAACTGGCGTGGGAACTGACGTGGGAAGGCGGCTTGAAATCGGGAAAGGGGAAGGGGTCCTCCGGCCAATGGAGCGGCTTGGCCATCATGGGTGGGGACGGCTTGCGGCCAATCTCGCGATTCCGCCTTGCGTTCCGGGGGGAGGCGTAGTCAATTCGACCTTCGCTAGCTGGCTCGATATCGTGCCTGGGGCGTTTCGGGTTCAGCGGCGACTGGAGGTGATCGTCGCGAAACGCCTTGACTGGCGTACGGGGGGAAGCGGAGGATCGGACGTTTGCTAACCGGCGGAGCGAGTCCACCCGAAGCTTAGGCGAAGTGGCCGGCTCATCTTTGGCCGCAAACCAAAGCTTTGGGGGTGGGGATTCCGGTTGCGGACGGCCGGTTGGGTTGCACTTTGGCCTCTTCAGGAGGTTGGAGAGGTGTGCAAGTGCCCTGGCCTTCTGCCTTTCCAACTGCTCCTTTAGAAGGGCCCCCCGAGCGTCCAAGTAAACTTCGAGCGTTGCGCCATCGATAACGATCGGCGCCCTCGAACCAGCGGCGGCGACGGCAGCCCTTGCGCTAAGCGGGTTTCGGAGCCGGCCATCACCAAAGGTGATGCAGGCGATCCCAAAGTTGGAATAGGTGAGGTCACACTTGGGTAGCTCAACGCGTCGGATGGGGCCAAATTTCGAGAAGCGAGCTTCCAGCTGCTCTTTGGTGGTGGACATTGGGAGGTTCGTTACAAGGACGGTGCTCCTTTCGACTGGGCCCACCAAATACTCATCGGCCTAGGATGATCAGCAAGGAAATTAAACCGCTTATTAATGTTAAAACCAAAGATTCACCCAAAAAAGGCGAGGTCAAGCTCTACGGAGAACAACCAAGCGCTTAAACTTCAGCTTGACGCCACCACCACCATTACTAAAAAACAACCCGCGGCTTAAAAAATTTATAACCCGGATAAAAGCTCACCTTAAAGCTAACGTTGGCCAAGAACGCGGAGTAGCTCTCCCTTTGCGAGAGGCCAACGGTTCGGATTTGACCCTTTCTTCCGAGGCGAGGGTCCCCACCACTCAAATGTTTACGGGGGGTGTTACCGTTCATCTTTTAATATCAACCGTTACACTGAACCTCGGTTTATTTAAGGATGTTTCCAACTTCGCTTACCTCACGCTACTTTACCCTTTCCACCCAAGGATCCGTTACTTTTTAAAATTCGGTTCTCGCAATTTAATCCTTTTACCTATCGAATACGATATCGAATAAGATTCAATTTCGATTGGGATATAATCTCCTATATCACCCCCACCTTTGGGATCAATCCAAACTTCAATGAGGGGTTGGTTAACCCGGCAGGGTAATTCCTGCTTCCACCCTAGTGCAGGTTTTATTCAACCCAGGTTCGAAACCTGTACTGGCTAGGACAAATATAATCTCCAATCCCTCTCATCATTATTTAATTAACTATATTGAGTTAAAAGAATCCAAACTTCAACGAAGGTACCTTCTAGGCTTGATCAGGTTAAAATTGGATTATATAGGTTAAACTGACCCTTTACCTAAACTGTTTACATATCATTTCCAAACCGGTGCACCATCTACAAATATGGGGTTATAAATTAAAGGGGTAAGATCTACAAATATGGGGTTATAAATTAAAGGGGTAAGGTATACCCCACATTTACTGTTTTTCTCTAAACGGTTCATATTCGGTCAAATGGGTCCCTAATCATTCATTTTCCACTAATCTGCCCATCAACAGCTAAATCTATATATATAAAACAAAGTCGGGTTAGTTACACCATTTATAACTCAACGGCTGGACCGATTTTTATGATCTTTGATTTGTTGGATTTGTCTCCGCCCCGAATAGCAGAATAACTATTAAAACATGGGAAAAATTCACGAAAAGAAATTTATGAAGAAAATTCATTTTCTCATACATTTTGTATGGAACGGCTTTTTTGATGATATCTCGAGAACGGATTGACTGATTTCGATGAATTTTTTTTCGTTCGTCTCGGCCTCGAGAAGTTTCCTCGCGCATTGGAAAAGTAAGAAAATCACAAAAAATTAATATCCGTATACAACGCCATCTCTGATCCATGACAGAAACAAAAAAAGGAACAAAATGAACATGGCGTTGTATGCTGGTTACCCATAATAATGGTACACTTACCTGGTGGGTGAAAGACATATATCATGCACTTAAGCTTTTTACCATAAGTTAAAAGCTCTAAATCATTTTTTCATAGGTTTTTGATAAGGGTTGGTAGTTTTTGGCAGTTGTAAGTTCCGTAATTGGTTTTTGCTAAGTAGTGGTTTATTTTTTGGTTGATTCGATAGGCTCAATAGTTTCAGGTAAGTGATTGATGGTTTAGTTAATTTGGCAGGCTTAATTGATTTTAGCTAAGTGGTTGGAGGTTGGAATTTTTAATAGGTTTAATGGTTTCTGTACTTATTGATAGCTATCTACCAATATAAAAACTAAAATAATTTAGAATCTGATTGATTTGATAGGTTTATTTTATTTGGCCGAGTGGGTTGATGGTCTTGAATCGATAGGATACAGTTTAGCTTTGGGGGTGATTAGTTATTGGTTGATTTGATAAGTTCAGTTAGTTTAGCTGAGTGGTTAATGGTTTTGGTTGCTTCGATTGAGCAATTAGATTTGGCCGAGTAGTTATCGCTTAACTATATAGAAAATCAAAAAAATAATCAATTCGAATCACCTGAAATTCTATAGACACCGTAGCGAAGCACGGGTAACTCCGCTAGTTATTGATAATTCAACTATTCAATTACCTGTTAAATTTACCCTTTTAACCCTAGAGGATCCCTATTAGGTTAGCTTAATATCTATAATATAGCAAGTGTTTATGTTTGCGTGCATGTGCACGTGGGCCAATCAAAACTATAGCATGTAGAGTTTTGAAATTTTGAGTATAGGTGGATAGGAGGGGGTCCATATATACTTTGAAGCCAGATTTTTAATTTTCATAATAGAATAAAAAGACGTATATGTAAGAAGTGAAAACTTTATATGTTTTTAATGGAAATTGGTATATTGTTACGGCCGAGCGGTTTGATATTCGGTTGATTCGATAGTTTAGATGGGTTTGCCAAGCGGTTGGTGTTCATTTGGCTAATTATCGTTAGCCATTTTTATAAGTATTAAGTGATTGGTCGATTCGATAGTTTGAATGATTTTGGCAAGCGGTTGGTGGGTTTAGGTTGATTCGATAGGTTTAATCGGTTTGGGTGAATGAATAGTAGTTTTTGAAGATTCGATAGGTTTGTTTACTCTTAATACGTTCAATGCCCAGTGTGATTTAGTTGAGTTTCTCATGGGGCCCAAATGTACCTATCGACAGATTGTCGAATGCCAGGAAGTGAGAAAAAATAAAAAATTATAATCTACAGGCCGATTTACCCTTGCTTCGCTACGGTGTCTATAGAGGTTCAGATATTCAGATTTATTAATTTACATTTTATATTACAGATAAACAAAACCACTCAGCTAAACCTAACTTGGCTTATCAAATCAACTAATAACTAATCACCCTCAAAGCTAAACTGTGTCCTATCGATTCGACCAAAAGCCATCAACCACTCGGCCAAACAAATAAACTTATCGAATCAATCAAATAACACCAAACTGCTACCCGAAACATCTACTTAATAAAAAATTTCACTGACGTACTCACTGACTGACTGACATCTGAAACTTTCAAATCTGATAGGTTCAATCTGTTTGGGCGAGTGGGTGAGAATTGACAAATATCATTGAATAATTCACCAAATTGCTCACCTGAAGCTAATCGATTCTAATAAGTTTAATCTATTTGGGTGAGTGGGTGAGAATTGGCAAATAAGATCGAATCTGAAACTATCGAGTATGATAGGTTCAATCTATTTGGGTGAGTTGGTAAGAATTGGCGAATATTATCTAATAATTCACACTTTGTCATCTGAAGCTAATCGAGTTTGGTAAGTTTAATTTATTTGTTGAGTTGGTGAGAATTGGCGAATATTATCTAATAATTTACACTTTGTCATCTGAAGCTAATCGAGTCTGGTAAGTTTAATCTATTTGGGTGAGTTGGTGAGAATTGGCGAATATTATCTAATAATTTACAATTGTCATCTGAAGCTAATCGAGTCTGATAAGTTTAATCTATTTGGGTGAGTTGGTGAGAATTGGCAAATAAGATCAAATCTGAAACTATCGGGTATGATAGGTTCAATCTATTTGGGTGAGTGGGTGAGAATTGGCAAATATTATCTAATAATTCACCAATTTGCTCATCTGAAACTCAACAAAAATCAGTATTAGAGTTTAAGTAGATTAAGTAGTTAGGATAATCAACTCACCAGCCACGAGAGCAACAGTGGAGCTGTTAGTCCGAGTGGCTTGAGAGTAGTGCTGGCACAGCCTATAGGCTACAATGTGAGCTTATCATTTGATAAACTAAATACCGTGGCAAAGCACAGGTATCTGGATGTTAGGTTTATATATTTTATAAACATGTCTAATTTGGTTCACCTAATTAATAAAATACTTTTGGCAAGTTAAATAGAAGTTGATTTAGTAGTTTGGTAGACATGTCACATACACAATGATTTTAAATATGGAGATGCTTCGGGTAGCAGTTTGGTGTTATTTGATTTGATAGGTTTTTTTGGTTGGCCGAGTGGTTGATGGTTTTTGGTCGAACTGATAGGACACAGTTTAGTTTTGAGGGGTGATTAGTTATTGGTTGATTTGATAAGTTCAGTTAAGTTTAGCTGAGTGGTTGGTGAGTTTTGGTTGATTCAATTGAGCATTTAGATTTGGCTGAGTGGTTTTGTTTATCTATAATATAAAATCTGAAATTAATAAATTGAATATCTGAAATTTTATAGACACCGTAGCGAAGCACGGGTAAATCAGCTAGCAAGATATAAATTTTATTTGTGAGCAAACTTTTGTAAGTCAGATTGGAAGATGGCACCGACTTCAAAAAGGGTTTTATTGAGGAGGCATAATTTCTTGCTTATTTTAAACTTTTTAGTGCCTTTTTTTAAAGGAGGTTCTTTTTTTCCCCAAAAAATTTATTATTATAGATAAACGTTTCAAATTCAGCCAAATGGTCTCTTGATGATCTCTGTACATCCACCTAATCTATCCAACAATAGCTAAATAGCTATTATCAAACTTTTTCTTTTTATTTAATATAACCTCTTTAACCCTGAAGGGTCCCTATTAGGTTAGCTTAATATAAACTCATAACTTTAACCCTCTATAAAATCTAGTTACTAACCTTGATGCCAACTTAATAAAAAAATACTTGAGGTGGGTCAACCTTGGGATAAATATACCACACCAAGATTTTTCTAGCCAATACAGGTTTTGAACTAGAAACCTGCACTAAGGTGGAAGCAGTTTACCTGCCAGGCTAATTTTTTAGTAAAGCTCCATACTTTACTTAAAAATAAATTTTAAGGGAAAGCAAGACCTGCCAGGCTAATCACCCATTTATGCCAACTTGATAACCACCTAAAAGATTATTACATATCTCACTTTCAAGATAACTAGTAACTACATATATCTCCTAGAAGGGCTCTCTCGCAAACATCACCTTTTAAATCATAAGTGAACTGAACAAGAATTGAGAGAGCAACCAACTGCCAGAGCACACTGCAATTATATAGAGCAGTGAACAAAGGCCAACCACCCAAGCGTAGGGAAGTCAATCTGCCCATCTGTGTGCAGCACATAGAAATGGATGACTTGCCTGCACTGATATTAATTTTTAAGAATAATACAAAGGATGCTATGATGGATGTACCATCTGATGACCTTCCTGCTGGCCCAAGCCCCCACATGACTAGAAATGGGGAAGGGCAATTTAGCAAGTGTACATTAAGTAATAATCTAGCAACCTGAACAACGACAAAATGTGCAAATGCATCGATGGGTCACAGGGCCCTAACAACTAGTGCAGATGACAGGGTCAACTCCCTAGGATTGATGACCGCCAACACCCAGACAACAAGAGCAACCTTCTGGGAGTGAGGCCTGACGCTGAGAACAGTGGAGTCAGGAATATCCCTCATTGAAACTCAAATATCAGAGGGGATTGGGGCCTTGCAGCGTGAGAAAATTATTGCCAAATAAAATAAAAAACCCAGATGAAGTATTGGTAGGATCTGAAACTGACTTGGATTTAAATGACAAAAATTGGCAGCTCAAACCAACAGAGCCAAGCTATAAAAAAGTTTTCTACTGACATGGAGAAACTTACCAAATCTGTTTGGGGTATTTGAGTGAAGAACAAGTCAGGATTCAATTCCAAAAAGCCCAGTTGGGGGGTGAATGGCCCCCAACCAAAATCAATTTGGCAACATGAGAAAATCATCAGGCGTGATCCCCAATATGCTATCAGGTGGAATCCCTGACAAAGTCATGCTGACAGGGGGCTCTAGCTCAACAATGCATTGATGGCTGATCCCAAATAGCTAATTGCTGACCCAATATGATCCATTGGGAACCAACCAAGGTGGGGGTGAAACTATATCAGGGACCAAATCTGAGGGATCAGACACCTGAGAAAGTTCAGCTAAAAAACTAAAAGTATTACCAGAAGGGGCAGAAACCCTGACAGTGGTCAAGTTTGTAGCCAGGGTGCCAGTTAACTTTACACTGATCCAGTCAGACATGTTAGCGTGCTGAGGTGTGTCTGCCTGTGAGGTCAAACAATGGGAGGCCCTCCAGTTTCCATACTCTACGGTGACTCAGTGGGTCTCTAAAGGTATCAAACCAGCTATCACAGCTATATGGCATGACCACAAATTTTCCGCTGGAGCAGCCAAATGCTGGCTTGACACCCAAATCTCGATTGACATGGCGGTACAATTCAAGGCATCCCAAGTTTGAACCAAAGACACCCTGGAATGGATAAAAATCCCCATGGATTACAAGGTGATAGAGGCCACAATCCACGAAGATGTAACCAATGGATGCAAAAGACTGGATGGAGGCTGGCATCAATCTATTAAATGTGATGGAGTACAATAAGGTGGGCATTACAGCACAATATGCACAAGCTGTCAGGAGCTCGGGCCTCAACCCAACAGATTTAGCTGAGTATGCAAAATGATTCCCAAATGCATCTACAGCCCTCAAATGGGCCTGACACTCCATTCCAGTGGACATGGCACTGGAATGGTATAACATTACTTTCTCCACAGAGGAGGCACTACCATGGATCACAGCCAGGTTTAAGGCAACTGAGGCCTTACACTGGTTGTACACCCAAATTACACCAGCCACCGCATCAGATCTGATGAAAGAAGGTTGGACAAAGGAAAATGTGGTGGAATGGGGACCCTTTCAGGATTGGTCACCAGAAGAGGCCATCAACTGGTCCACCAATGGATTCACAGTGATGGAGATGAAATACTGGTTCTGAGCAGGGGCCAGTATGGACCTAGTGCGCAAATGGGCAGAGCTGGGGGTGACTAAACTAATTCACAAAACTCTTAGAGGCCAACCACTCCTGATTGAAAAGTGGAAAATCTGGTGCAACACCACAACAATTGCTGAAGCTGCAGAATGGGATGCAGCATGGACAACCCCCAATCAGCCCAACCATGGATGGAACATGAGATCTTGCCACAGGTGGCAACAGCAATGAAAGGGGTCACTACCCCAGACTTGGGCTGAGAATGGCTCAAAGCAGGGATCTGCATCAAAACTATCTGGGATTGGAAGCAATCCTTCCCGGAACTGACACTAGCTGCCCCATATGCCGCTGAAGGCTTCACCCCCTCAGAAGCGTTCCAACGGAGTGAAGCGGGTGCTCCAGCAGACATGGCATAGGTATTTACAGATGGGGGCTGGAATAGTGTTACAGTAAGGGACTGGTGCCAGCGTAGCTCGATTACGCTGGAGGTCCTTCAACAATACCTCCACCTAACGTGTAGCCCAGAATCTGCCCTTAAGTGGTACCAACTGGGATTCTTGCCATCAGATGCCCTAGAGTGGCAGAGCCTAGAGATTGAAGTGCAAATGGCTAGAAGTATCAACTGCTGAGGTATCAGCATTCACCAGATTGAAGCGTTCCTCAACTGGGGATTCAGTCTTAACAAATTGGTAAGTTGGATTTTGAAGGGAAAGACCGCTGCTGAAGTACCCAAACCAAGCGCAAAACCAAATCTTACAGCACAATGGTGGCGCATACCAAAGACAGCACCTGGAATGGAGCAGGGAGCCACATTGAATACATCTGTCAGTTGATCAGCGGGGGCTTTACAGATTGCCAGGCACCAAAATCCTACCTAAAAGATGCTATACGAATCCACCTGCAACCAGTGGATGAGGAAGAATGGTCTGACCTGATATTATCAATTTATCAGGAACTTGACAAAGTCCTAGCTGGAGGGGACTTTGATCATCACTGGGTACCCAAATGGAGCTATATAGATATAGCAATCCCAGGTGAGTTGGACCACAATAAACTCCTCAAAATTGACATCAAATACAAGGGGATTTATCTGCAAATGGAGCCAACCAGATATGCCAACCAAACTGCAAGGTGGGTACCCTTCCAAAATCTCCCCACCGATTGCAAATGGGAGTGGGTGCACAAAGCAATCCAGACCAGATTGTCATACTATGGGGAAGTACAAGAATTCTGACAAGCTGGTGGAGATTACATCGCAAAGTGCCTCCACCCTCGGACAGTGGAAGAGCTGTATGAGCTGGCACCCTAGATGAAGCTGAACAAAATTGCTTTACCCAGATTCATCCACCTGCCCGTCCTCAATAGGGTAGTATATGTTGAACAGGAGGATGACAAACAAGTGTGCCAATTCTGCTACCAGAATGGCCACACAATGGTTCAATATCACCATAGTAAAGGTAAAACTACATGGAAATACAAATATGACCCTGTCGGGGGAGTCACCAAGGTGGGTACCAAGACTTTCCTCCGCCCAAAAGCCAGAGAATGGATCCTGCGCAACTTAATGGAGGTAGCAGATATGAAATGCCAGCGACGAGAATTGGACCTGGCACATAGAGAAGTGTGGGAACAGGAAATGGCAAAGTGACCCAAAGCAGATGACAAACTGTTTATGAATCCAAACCCCAAATCTTATGCTATGGATGAGGGAACCGACCACAGACCAACAGAGAAACGTCCAACCCAAGCAGAATGGATGGTCTAGGAGGAGGAAAGATAGCAGAAGGCGAACCCAAGAAAGTCTCCCAAGAAGGGCGGATTCAGGATGCAAGCAAGTTAAAATTGAAGCCTGACAAGACAAAAAGGGATACAAAATTGAGTCAGAAGTCATTGGCAAATAAACCCAAGGCGACCAGTGAAAAATCAGCAGAAGCGAAAAAATTGATAAAATCAGCTGGGCAATCACCAGCCAAAAATTGAGTTCTGCCATTAAATCAAACAAAGGGGTGCAAATCCAGCCAATGGATGGGGAGAATCCACCAGTCCACCAGCAGGGAACAAGGGGCACCTGGACCTGATCATAAAACCATCTCTATTGACCATCGACAGGGAGATGGGGATGGCAACTGAATTCCCAGTACACAGGATGCCTAGGAATATAACCCCAGTCCCAACTAACTGACCTTAAAAACCAAATATTGCACCCCACCAACCATCGACATCACCATAATTGACCAACCAGACCTCAGTATGAGACTTGATCCACAACCCAGACAACGCTAAACCTCATACCCATGGGTCGGGCAGCTGTAAATGAGGATAGTGACTACAAATGCTTGGGGGATGGTGAGCATACAAATGAGGAGGAGGAAAATGCACCATTTAAAAACCAATAATAATATTGACCTAATTTTTATTTCAGAAACACAAGCTGGTAACCAAAAGGATATGGTGCCAAGCTCAAACTGCGATGCAAAAAACCACCTGTGGTCCCGCCAGATAGGCTATCAAGCCCTATGGATGGACCATGTGGCGATAGTTGTAATGGACAAGAAAATAGACCTGGAATTCGTGGAAAAAACTCATGCTGGTAGTATCTTGATAGCGACAGCTACAAACAGAGACACTGACAGAAGCATACATGTGGTAGCAGTCTACACCCCACCAAAGCTCCATGAAAACTGTATTTTTTGGGAATTCTTAGCAGAAGTGCCATCCAAAGCGATGACCATAATAGCAGGCAACCTGAACTGTTGGACAAATGTGAGCCAGGATACATACCCGATGAGAGAACATCCCAACAGTAGAGCTGACAAGATGCTTGATTACCTAGTCAAATTGGGGATGTGCCTAATGATTGATGAAGAGGATGATGACCCAGCCAATCTAACACGGTGGTCATATGACGCCACTGGATCCCCACTGTCAGGATCATGTTTAGATTACATCCTTGTATCATCAGAGCTCAGGCCAATGATGTCCAACTGTGAGGTTAGCATAAATGCTGAAAGCAACCACATGGTCATCTGGGTGGAGATCGACCTTGATGAACCTCCAAGGTACCACGAGTGGAAACTGGCACCAGCCACACTGAAGAATGGGGATTGGCGCCAAATGGTAGACGCGGGACTGGATCAACTGGTAGCGCATATGGACAACTGCACAGAGTTGGACCCACTAGAACAATGGACCCGGATCAAAGTGAAAATGAAACATGATAGTATAAAGTTTGAAAAAGCGACCTCCTACAAGCGAACTGCCACCGTAAAGCAACTGAAGTCTAAATTAGAAAGGCTGAGGCTCACCCGCTGGGACAGCAAAGACTGGTGGAGTGAGTACCAAACAACACAAAAAAAGTATCAGGCCATAATGATGAAACAAGACTCAGAGAGATGGACCAATGCAACTTACTGATATCAGAGCCTAGCGGGGATGATGACCAAAGAGGGCCTGAAACACCTCAAGGAAATCTGAACTAAGGCTAGGGTACATAAAGTGGAGACAGCAGAAGGGGAAGTATCAACAGACCCCAGAACAATCAAGCGCGAGGTTGAACTTTTTTATGGCGATCTCTTCCAACAAAGAGAAACAAGTGAATTGGCAACAAAAACCCTTATTGACCCGGCCAAGCTGGCACTGGGTGGCTGTACGCCAGAAGATGTCACCAAGCTATCCACCAAAATCTCTATTGATGAAGTTAAGAGAGCGCTAAAGGAGTCACCAAGAATAAAAGCACCAGGCCCTGACAATATGTGTGCAGAAATATTTAGCATATCTCAAGACTGCATTGCGCTGGAGCTCAAAGCCCTCTTTAACCACTGTTTGCACAATGGCAAACAAATTCCGGGGGCCATGAGACCCAAATTGTACTTCTGTACAAAAAGGCCTCAGATGCCAACTTTAAACTGGCGTCCAATTGCACTCTCAAACACCAATTATAAACTGCTCACGCGCATACTATCTAATCAGCTGATGGCAACAGCACCGCGCATGCTCCGTAGTGCCCAGAACAGCTTCATCAAAGGCTGTAGTATATGGGACAGCATTGGTTCAGTCCAGATCATACTCCAGGATACAAGGGGCATCAAACAAGGATACCTAATGTTCCTTGACATGGAAAAGGCATATGATCAAGTAGCGTGGTCATTCCTACAAGAGGCACTAAAGGCGGTCAGTATCCCTGACATGTTTTGAACATGGATAATGACGCTGTACTCAGGCCTAGTAACAAAGGTTATGGTCGCAGATGGCGCTACCAACGAAATCCCTGTTGGGCAAGGTCTCCACCAAGGTGACCATATGTCACCGATACTCTTCAACTTTACAGCCAACATTCTACTGGAAGCAGCGGATGCGAAGCTCTGGGGTTTAGTCCACCCTAACAAAATTCCACTGAAGATGCTAGCATTCACTGATGATACAGTAGTAGGTATAAGCTCCTTGACTGACCTCCAGGGCGCCAAGGAATTAATAAACCTCTATCAGCTTGCATCAAATGCAAAAATCAATTTGGTAAAAATCTCAGTGATGAGGGTTGGCAACCCAAGCTTCAGCCCACCAACTGACACAACGCCGATTATGAGCTCCCAGACAGTCCAATACCTTGGGATACTCTTCAATGACAATGGACCAGCAGTAATGGAGACTGAACAAGAAGTATTGTCAAGCTTATCAATCTGAATGGAATGCTGGAAAAGCGCCAGACTATGCCTTGAGGAGAAAGTGCAGGCAATAAATGTCTTCATCTTTTCAAGGCTGTGGTATGTTGCTCACATGCTGCCAATGAGCCCAAAGTTAGAGAAGAAAATCAGGTCAATGCTCCAAACTTTCCTGTAGTTCAAGGTGAAGGTGGCATCGATACCACTGGAAGCCCTGTCAAAACCAAAGCATGAAGGAGGCATGGGCCTCCTGGACTTCAAATCTCATGCCCAGCGCATATGGGGGAAGTCATTTATGAAGCTAACACAGACGCACATGTGCTGCCCGACCCTAGCATGGGGCGTGAACTGGGAAAGAGCCCAAGGCCTCCAAGAGCCAGTCTCCCCCCGATCAATACATGAATGGATGGTGAACCACCCGCGGATAACCTCCTGAAAAGGTGCCCCACACTACTGGTGACTATGCAATTGGGCCATGCGCCAGGGCGGGTGGTCATTTGAGCAATCGGACTGAGAGGCCAACCAAATTCAGAGGGACGTCAAAGCATGTAATTCTGCAATGATTTCCGCAACAATCTGGGAGGAGCATAACCAAATCGCTGACAAATATGCAACCTAGTTGATCAGAATAAGGTACAAATTGATGCTGATAGAATATGGGGATCTGCTCCTGAAACTGGGGTGCAATCCGCCCACCCATCCACATATCCTAAATGACTGGACTACCAAAGGCCATGACACCAACTAACTGACAAAGGAGTTGATTTTGGGCCTGAACTCCCGCTTGGTTATGGCCAAACAGCGTTTGGTAACCTGGCGGATCCTAAATCAGGCATTCAAATTGGGCAAGCACAGCGGGCCAGACTACCAGCACAAAGAATGCCCCATATGCACTGAACTGGAAGCAGACATAGCACACCATTACTATGAATGTGCCGTGTTCAAAAATTCTGGTCCACAATATGTTACATCCTATCAGGCAAACATTTGCCATTGGGTATACATCCATCACTGGACCTTTTCTTTACAAAAACCCTGAAAATGGCTCCAATCCAACTACAAGCCTTCATTTACCATTATTGTGTATAGGTAATTCACTGTGCGCTCGTTGCCAAGGTTTTGAGCAATGAGCGCCCCCAACACAGAGGTTTGGTATTGAAGACCATTCAGATTATCTCCAATCAGCTCTGTCAGATCTCAAATTTTTTGCGCATAATCCCCAGGTGTTACAAAGCCACATGTTTGGCTTTCCCTGCCAGATCACTCATTGCATGCAATAAGGCAACTAATTGACTGAGAACTGAATGGCCTGTAAGCCCACAGATGCTAGAACCGTGGCTAGCAATGGCAATTGCCAATCTGCAATGGTTGGAGGTGCTAGAACTCTAGTGGCCCAAAACTCCAGTACTTTTTTACCCTTGACCAAATCGCCTGTATTCCGCCCTCCCCTCTTACTTTCCCTTAAATTTCTATTTTAATAAAGTATGAAGTTTTTTTTAAAAAAATCTCCTAGAAGGGAGGATACCCCAGTGGTAGAGTATGGACCCTCTACCACTGCCTCCCAAGTTCAATCCCAATAATGGAATTTGGGTAGGGGATGATTTTGACTGTGTTGGTTTTGCGCACCAATGCCCCAAACCAAGATAGCAAATAGCAAAGGCGGTCCATGGAGTTCCTGGCCTATCATACGCCATTCATGGAGGTTTTCCAGGTTTTATCCTCCTTTCCCATTTTCTTCACTTCCCTAATTGGTGCGTTATTGTCCCAGGTTGGCCCACCTCAAATAAAATTTACATATATCTCCTAGAGATGCTATATATAAGTTAAATAGAATAAAATTAAATTCCATACTTTAATTTTTAAATTTTATTTGAGGTGGGCTAACCTGGGGATGATACCACACCAATTAGGGAAGTGAAGAAAATGGGAAAGGAGGATTAAACCTGGAAAACCTCCATGCGCGGCGTATGATAGGCCAGGAATTCCAAGTACCGCCTTGCTTTTTTCTATTTCAGTTTGGGCATTGGTGTGCAACTCCAACAGTCATAATCATCCCCTGCCCAAAGTTCATCTACTGGGATCAAACTTGGGGAGGCAGTGATAGTTAGTACATACTCTACCACTGAGGTATCCTCCCCTAAATTAAATCTATTAAAATGATTTCAAGTTTTACCTTATGGTAAAAAACTAAAGTGCATGATATATGCCTTATGGCTGAAGATTGTTAAAACTTTCTTAAAATTTTATCTACTGTTATAAATGATACTATCATTTTTTTGTCATTTAATTTTTAAAAGAATGATACCTGAGATTTTTAGATTATTTAAAAAGTTGGATTAGCCTAACTAAAACTGTGTATGACAGCAGGCAAATAGCTGGTTAATAGATTAAAATTCATTTTAATTAGATTAAATTAAGTAGCATTTAGCTATGGTGGTTTAGGGAATCATCTTATAAATAAAATCATTATAAAAGCATAGTTATTTCAGCCTCTACTCCTAAACTACTTACCAATCTCAATTAAAATTGACACAAGTATTCTATTGATTATATATATAATTGTTCAGTTGATGTGATTAGTCCAATGTTTTAGGTATAAGGTTGGCAGTTTTTTATTTAGTTAATTTTATTTTGTCAATTATATGGTAAATTTTAGATATCCATCTATATTACCTCATTTTAAATATTTGGTGTATTTTATTGGTCAACCTTTGCTAATTTTCTGATTGCCATCTACAATAATTTATTTTCAAATTTAGTTGATTTTATCAGTCAAATTATGAGAAAACGATAGCCATTTACAATCTATCACTCTATTAAATCTAGTTGATTTTATTGGTTAATCTATACTAAATTTACTGATCACCTATAATAATTCATTTTATTAATCTAGTTGCTTTTACTAATCAAATTATGCAAAAATGATAGGCATTTCTAATCACTTTAGCTCATCACACTATGATCTCATACTTGCCTGAATTTAGAACATATCACCCAGTCATAAGACATATATCATGTCATAAATATAATATTGATTGGTTGATTTAATTGGTCAATCTATAATATACTTACTGATTGCCATCCACAAAAACTCATTTTGAATTTAGTTGATTTTATTGGCCAACCTATGCAAAAATGATACACACCCATAATAATTTAAGCTCATCATATATGATCTCATGCTTGCCTGAAGTTTGTACATACCCTCAGTCATAGGACATATATCATTTCAAAAGCTTAAAGCTGCCAACCACATGGCAAAACTGATGAAACTATCAAACAATCAATTACTTACTAAAATGATTACCTTTGATAATTAACCAAATGATCACCAATCACTTGCCAAAACTATTTATACTATCGAATGAATTGAATATCAAACTGCTCAGCCATAAAAATACTGATTGCCATTAGAGATATATAGTATTTTCGTTTGTTACATATAAAACTTTTTATTTTATTATGAGAATTAGCTTCTGGATTCAAAGTGCACATGAACCCCCTCCTGTCCACCTATATCCAAATTTTTAAAGCTCTACATACCATAGTTTTTGCTGGGCATCACACACACAAACACTTGCATCTATTAACCAGCTTTGAAAAAGAGAAGGTCTAGTTCAACCTGTATATATATTTTTTGTTTAGTTTCTAAGTTTGTTCACACATAACTCTGAAACTACTAGACAACTTGGATGATCTCCTTTTAAAAAAGAGGATGCTCCAACTTAGGTCCTATTTTACTTTTGTAAGTATTGGTCCAGTATCTGAACATTAATTTAGTATTTATATTAAAATGGACTGGAAGCAACGAATTTCAACTGAGACCAGTTCATCACTGGAAAAACTTAATTCTTAATTGGTGGATTGATAGCTTTAAATCAACCTTTTAAATCTGACATCATTTTTGGTAGTTGGACATTAATAGGTTTACAAAAATTAGACCTATCAATTTAACTAAGTGTTAAAATCCTGTTTCAGTTATTCTTGGTAGTGCTTTATGAACAGGATACTAACAATTCAGCAGGGCCATGAATAGTGAAACTCATAGCTGCTATTGCAATTTTTAGGTGATATTACACCACATGAATGAAAATATACAAAATTTTGTAATAATAAGAGATTAGATTTTATAGGATTTTTATTGAGTTGAACCTTATTAAAAACTAACCCCTATTGTAATGTCAACTCATTGTATTTAAGGTAAGTTGAAGCTAAAAATGAGAAGGGAGGCAGAATTCAGAATAGGTGAGGGGGCTTCCCAATTTTGCCAAATGATGATTTAGCCTATCACTGCTCTGGAGAGCCGTATCACCTTGATAAAGCTTAGATTTTAGGTTTGAGATTGACTCCTGGAATGACAACCATGGGGGAGCAGTTTAATGTAATCCCACCAGTCAGCCATCTGGAAAGGGTTGGTAGTTCAGCTGATTACCACAGCTCCTAGTTGGTGATTAGTAGGGTCTATACTTTCATCCCCCTGAACCCCTTCAGGTCTATAAATAGTAGTGGTTTTCTCTTGGGAACCTGCATTAAATTCTAAGCTGGTGCTTGAACAGAGATTCAAGTCAGTTGAGCTATTTTGCAAAGGTTTTGAGATGTCAGAGTATCAGTATCTAAGTCTTTTGGCCAGAGTTGAGGCAGAGAAGGATTACTCTGATTAGAAGGATTCCACCAAGAATTGGCTTGGGTTTTTTGTACCATACCTGACTTATTCAATACTGATATACTCTTCTCACCTAACTGGACTTGTATTTTTATAACATTAAGCACCAAACTCCATAGTAAAACCATCGATTCTGTAAAATCAACTAAAAACCCACCAACCACCTAACCAAAACAAATTGAACCTGTCACATCAACTAATCACAAATTGTATAGAGAAACCAGTGAGCCTATTGAATTACCCAACTAACCACCAACTGCTTATCAAACCAATGAGCCAATAAATAGAAAACTCACCATCTGCTTACTCAAAATTATTGAGCCTATCAAATTTACCTAATAACAACAAACCGCTCATCCAAGATTATATATTTAATTTATTATACTTTAGATTATTGATACATTCTATATATAGCTTTTATTTATATTCTTATAATTAAAGAATAAAAAACAGCCTAAGATGGTTCCCAATACATATCATTATTTTTTTCAAGTTCATTAGTATATTTTTTGAGATAATATAAATATTATATAATAATACTTATTATTTTTATGTAGAAATAATTAACTTACAGAAGCTATAGAGAGAGAGTTTTTTTATAAATTAAAATTGGGGAGGAACCCAACTTTTAATATAAAATACCTTTTGGAAAAAACTGACATTAAAATTTTTGTAAAAAGAACCTCCTTCACCAAAGACACTAAAAAGTTTAAAATAATTGATAAATTTTGTTTACTCAATAAAACTCTTTTGAAGTCACCGCCATCTTCCAACCTGACTTATATATATAATTTTTGCTCACAAATAAAAATTAGAGCTTATATTGAATTAAGTTCAAGTGAAAACTATAAGTATTTATGTATATTGTGCTGAGTATATATATTATAAATGACTATTATAAGTAAGTTTAAATTATGGCACTTACATCAAAAAAGGTTTTTATTGAGGTTTCATAATTCCTCAATTATTACATACTTTTTAGTGCCTTTTTTGAAAGAGGTTCTTTTCCATTCATTTTTTCTATAAACATATCATATTTTGGCCAAATAGTCCCTAACGGTTTATTTGTTTTTTACCTAATCACCAGATCTAGTTGCACACACCTGTAACCACAATCTAAGGTGAGGTAAAAGTATCATAACAGGTTAAAGCCTTGTTCTGGATAGGACAAACATTGTTTCCTCCATCCCAATTATCTTTATATAAAATACTGATATAGAGTTTTAATAAAGTACATCTACCTAATCTAACCATCAACAGCTAAATTATCTATTATCCAACTGTTCAATTTATATCTTTTTAGTCTAACCTTTTTAACCCTAGAAGGGTTCCTATTGGGTTAGCTTGGTATATATTTATAAATTTAATCCTCAATATTAAATTTAATGCTAACCTTGATAGTAGCTTAACTAACCACCCAAAAGGTTATTACAGATCTCCCTCTCACAACACTATTAGCTACTCATATCTCCTTAGCAATGCTATATAAAAGGTACTTATAATAAAATAAAATTCCACACTTATTTAATATAGTTATAAATAAAGCAATAACCCAAAAAGTGTTTTTTTAACATAAAGTATAAAGGTGGTAACAAATTTTAAAAAGTTGCTCAGATATCCAACTTAAGATTTATAACCTCATATTACAGCTTCATACTGGAGCCTATCAGATTACACATTACCAACTCAGCTCCGCTCAGGTTACTATTTAGTCAAATCAACAATATAACATTTATAGGTTTATAGAACTGGATGAATGATCAAAGCTTATACTGTTGACTTTAAATAGCAAATCATTAAGTTATGACAAGTCAATTGAAAGTACTTAGGTATGGAGTTCCTAAGATTTTTTATTATCTATTCTAGGTTGGTTCCATCCACTGAAATCAAACTTTGATACAATATTTCAGCTAAGCTTTATAAAGCTCATTCACCATACCTTAGTGATGATAAAGTTTATTACAACAAAAATGTTGTGATCCCATATTAAGTACTCAATACCCTGGGTAGAATTTCTGCACAAAACTCAATGCTATCCATAGAAATCAAGTAAATATAAAGGAGGGATAAAGGGGTATCATACCTTGGAGGCCCTACCCCCTCAGAACCAAGTTAACCTCAGTTGAGGGTATCACCAAACCTATCAAAACGCCTATGAATGCCACCATGGCAGTCCTTTTCATAATCAATTGGTCAGTCTTAATGTGCTAAGAGATATCCAGGTTGAGTTTATTAGATGGATTCAGATGATTAATCATAGGAGGGAACTCAAATTCATACCTAACTTGTTGAGACAAATATGCTCATATCAATAGAGTTTAAATAGCTTATCATCATTGTAGAACATCTCAGACCTATTCATGGGGTAAATAGTGCCACTCTTGAAATCATAAATGAGATAGTTGGAAAACAGTTTTTAATATCCTGGCTATAAGAACTCTAGTCATGACTAGCAAGTTTGTATGAGTGGTGCATCTATTTGGAACAAAAAAGGCCTTAATCCTTGTCAGCATTGTAGATAGCAGGGCCAGAAAAAGAAAAGTCTTCAAATACACTTGGAGTCAGATGTAGTTATTACTAAAAATACAGCAAGTGTCTAGAGTTAAAAGGATGGCCAATGCTTGCTAATCAGCCCCAATAAAGTCCTAGAAGAAGGAAGCATATCTAAAGATTATATAAGAAAAAATACAATATATCATTTACTTGAAGCTTGGAGATTTATTTATAACCTTATCTAATTTGTCTCCATTCAGGGTTCAAGTTCTGACAATGCTCTCTTCAAGATCCTGTTTTAGGGGTACATAAGCTCTGAGAAATCATCCATGTACCTATTTGATGACCATGCCCTTTTCAACACTGACAAAGAAGCTATCTGACCCACAAATGAAGAACATATAAGGGCCATACCAGGAGGTAGCAATCTTGTTGCTTCTTCTTCCAGGGCAATGATGGTAGAATATTACTAAGTCCACTAGTCACTAATTTTAGCAAGGAGGGTCAGCATAGATCTTTTTGACCTGTCTCCTTGGTTGTGGTATGTACTAATGCATTCATGGCTAGGGACTGCAAACAAATAATCTCATCAGTTTAGGCTCATAGAGTGATCTCAGAAGTCTCAGGAGTTGTTGACATTAACATGGGATGTAGACTAATTTGTAAGAGAGGTACCCTTCCATAAGGCGCTTTAAAGAGGAACATCTTTATCACCCTGTGTTAGATTACCTGATAGACAAGTAGAGCACTTGGAAAGAAATGATTCTACTATAACAGATTGGTAGAAGCCATTTATCTCAGAATGAAAAAAGTACCATTAGCTCTCTCTACATCTCCAATCATAGGGATATAGGGTGCTGAAAAAGCTTAGCAAGTGTTAAATAGGGCAGTTAATTCCTGGATCAACTATGAGGTCAGATTTAGGCTGTTATAAAATAAAAGCACTCTCAAGCTACTAAGATGTGTGAAGAGTTGCTGATATGGGAATAAAGTGGTTGTTTGAGTGGTGGACATAAGGACAGATACAGCTTTGATCCATTTGATAAGGTGGTCCGCAGCCATGTTTATATATTGGTGACCATGACTTCTGTAGGCAAAGGTCCTATAATTTTGAAACTTACCATGTGGAAAGTGACAAAAGGAGCAATTAGTTTATGCTTATATCTCGGTTTGGACCTGTCATGCTGGTGACAAGTGATACAGGCATCCAAAACATTTTTGGATCAAATTGAACATTACATCACAAAATACCACAACTTCAATAAAAGGTAGTTTTTTTTAACACCCCATGTCCAGTGATAGTATGACCTTTCATAACAGCCTCAGACCAATCAGAGGGGCTGTAAGTCCAGATGTCCTGACCCTCCAGCTGGATTGGGAGCAATTTCTACACAGAAGTAGGAAGGGGACTAAGCTCCCAGTAGAGCCCCTCTCTCAAATTAGTAGACTACCTCATATAGTAGATAAGCAGTGAGTTATTGCCCTGGATCCTAAAGAACCTCCCTCTCTGCCCCATTTCCTCTTCTGATCTGGTAGAAATGATTAAATGGGTATTCATAGAGGTGGTTCAGTTCAATCTCTCCAGCAAGACCCTCAGGCTCACACCAAGTGTGACCTGGTCACTGATTTATTTAAAATATATATCCATCCAAATTACCATATAATCCCTAATCTGCTTAGTAATTCAGATCATGTTTTTAAATGGTTCAGATTATGGATCAAACCCACAGATCACACATTTTTATACCAATATTACTTTACAATTTATGATATTGATAGGATGGGTTTTGGTGGAACTGGTGTTAGTAGCTTACCTGTCTGGTGAAATTCATTCAAGTTTGGTAATATTCTGATAGATTTCCCTTGATCCTGAGGACAGGCAGCTAATACTTTTATGACGACATCCAAGACCTCTAATGCCTTCCCCCTCAACCCTTTCACAAATAGCTTAGTTTCAGGATAGGGGGTGTTAAACCACCCATCCTTTATTTTAGGGACTAGAATACCCTAAGTTCCTGGGTAATGTATTATATTTTTTACTTTATTTCAAGAAAAAGTCTACACTCAAGATAAAGATTCTTGAGTGGTAAATCCTAAAGATGTAATTTCATCCCTAAATAGAGATAGGTAGGACAATTAATATTGGCAAAAAGAAAGTAGTCCTTATTTTCTTAATAATGGGATTATTTGGGAGATCAGGGAGTTACTCTCAGTTAATTTCCAAGCGTTTCTGAACAAAGATCTATACTCGTTACCAATTTGGGGATTCTGCGGCATTCTGGTCACTTTAGTTAAACAGAATTTAATCACCGCAAAGATCAGGTTTGAATCCCCTTATTGGAGGGCTTCAGTCAAGTAACATTTGTAAGCACAAGTAAGAAAAGACCCTGATAACAAAAGGACTTTAATTTAGTTTGGGATTATCCCTGAAAATATTTTCAACTATGTCTTCAGATTAGGTTTGACTCCCTTCATCAGATACACACAAATATATGCTTTGGTAGTATTTTTGGCAATATCCCCCTCTAGATCTTGGCGCAGGGGGAAAATGGCCGGAGAAATTGACTGTGTATGCAATCTATCACTGTTACCTGAGCGACCTCCACAATTTAGTGTTCATTACTTCGTTTATAAATAACTTTGTAGAGCCCCAACCAGTTGGTTCCCAATTTGTTATTGCGACCACCAGGCTGATGATGGTAGAAAAGGACTAGATCACCAAGTTGGAAAATGTTCAGAGGTTCATTCTTATCGTTAATCTGATTAGTTTCTCTAGTATTTGTAGCAGATAAGTTCTCATAAGCCAGTTATGAAATCAGATAATCTCATTGGCGATACTTCACATAGTAACTTTATGAGGCTTTGGGGAAGCTTGATTTAACATGGACTGCACTTTAGAGGGCATCAGGGGATTTTATTTATATAACGCTTGAGAGACATCTTAATAATTCTATGATAGCTTATTCTATAGGCCAGAATTGCACTAGGCAAATATTGGGGCCAATGGAGAGGGTCAGTCGTGGCCATTTCAGGAGAATTGAAGTTAGAGTACCATTCACACGCTCTACCATTCCATTGGTTGCAGGATGGTAAGTAGTTGAAAATACCTGAGTAGATCCCATAAGTGCAGCAAAATTATTCACCAGCGACAACAAAAAATTCTGCCCATTATCAGAGAGAATTATGTTAGGGCACCAATGCTGGGTAAAAATCTGATTATTAAGAACGTGGAGGTAGCATTTGCCAAAGCAGAGGGTAGAGATACAGCTTTGATCCACTTAGTTAAATGATCAACAGCTAGGAGGAGGAACTAATGACCATTAGAGTTTTAGGGAGGGGTCCCACAACATCAATACTAATAGTATGGAAGGGTTCACAGGGTGGAACCACTGGATGATGAGATTGTAAATTACGTCTGGCTTGACTTTTACATACCAGACAGGACTCTAGTACATCTTGAATTGTGATAAGCATTCCTTCCCAATAACATTGAGTCTTGAGCCACTGGTAAGTTTTCAAATTCCACATGCCCAACTTGCAGTTGTCCCTCCAATATGATGTCAGTACAAGTCAAAGGTCATATATAGGGTAACCATTTTTAAAATACGAGTAAGTACAGTTTGCCATTTCTAGCTTGGATATTCGCCCATTTTTGCTAATTCTTTTTAAAGAGTCAGGAACTAATTTTTCCATAAATGTGGTTGGGTTAAGAAATTGTAGAGTCGATCTTCCTCAGAGTCAGTTAAAGTTAATACAGAGATCCTGGATAGGCAATCCACATTTTGGTGTATGGGCCCTGGTCAATTAATAAAAGGAAAAATTGTAGTTTTGAAGTTTTAATGCCCATCAGGCTAACCTCCCTTCAGGACCCTTTATTTGTTGCAGCCATTGTAATGAAGCATGGGCATTAATTATGGTGAAATGATCCCCATATAAATAGGGTCAGAAATGCTTAATAGCCAGTAGTACTACCAAGCATTTGAATTCCATAATGTTATAGTTGCGTTCAGCTCTGGTTAGGGTTTTGACATAATAGGCGATGGGATGATCCACTAAGTTTTCATCTTTTTGGGATAATATAGCTCCTATAGCTATATTCACTAGAATTGGTAAAAAGTGAAAAGGGTTTGTCAAAATTAGGATATATAAGTACTGGAGAGTGGGAGAGAGCTATGCTTAAATAGATTGAAGGCCTGCTGTTGCTCTTCTTTATATAGAAAGAAATACCCTTCCTTAATAAATATACTAGATGCTCAAAAGTATTAGCAAAGTGTGGAATAAACTGGAAAAAAATATCCCACCATCCCTAAAAAAACCTGTACATTACATAGGGATTTGGGGGAGACATCTAGAAATGGCCATGACCTTATTGTCCATCAGGGATATTCCAACTTTACCTACCTTATGGCCCAAAAAACCCATTTTGCTTTTAAAAAGCTGCATCTTGATGGCTTTAATTTTTAGAGAAGCTTGATGTAACCGCTGGAAGACTTTCCTTAGGTGAGCCATATGTTTGAGTAAAAGTTCTTAAAAAATGGTGATATTATAAGATAAACTAGCACACAGGAGCGTTTTAAATCGCCTAAGAGTTTATCCATGGCTTGTTGGAAGGTGGCAGGGGCGTTACATAGCCCCTGCGGCATATGTGTGGGCTTAAATAATCCTTTGCTTACAATGAAAGCATTTTACACAGTTCTTTAGGGTATAGGTCACTTTGCCAGTACCCACTGGAAAGATCCATAGCCAAAAAATAATGGAACCTGACATCAAGCATAAGGAATCATCTATACGTGGCAATGGATAGCTATCTTTTCATGTAATAGAATTTGTCCAGTAATAATCTATAACAACACGGTGGCCACCATCCTTCTTCAAAATTTTTAAAAGTGGGGAAGCCCATGGGCTTTTAGAAGGCACAAGTAATCCAGCTTCCAACAGTTGCTGTAGCTCTAGGGCCACTTGAGCTTCTTTAACTTTAGATTTTCTGTATGGCTCAGGATTTGAATGGAGGGTGAGACTTAGTCTCAATTTATTAATTACTCCTGACATTTTTCTGTAGTCACCTGGTCCTGAGGAAAAATATTGCAATACTCCTCAAGGAGGATCAACATTCTGAAAGTATTTGGGAGTGAGATTATCTCCAATTTTACTTTCAAACAGAACTAAAGTGGATAGGGGATTGAATCATAAATCTTGTAAGGAGCTAAAACAACTCACGCCAGCAATAATTTCAATTAGACATAATTTTACATAAGCAATGGGGGCATACCAAGGGAATTGGAGGGTTTGATTCATTAGGTTCTATAATAAGATAGAGATAGATTTCCTGTAAGCAGGATTCAAAATCCCAGGCCAGGTCAACGCTTCCTTGATAGAAGATTTTGGGTGTCCACTTAGCTCCAAAAATTGATTATGAGGGATATGAATCTTGATCCCCATATCTACTATAACCTGAGAGTCAGAAGATCTATTAATAGGATGGGGGCATATATAGAGGTATCCCATCTTCTGCGTCCACAGCCTCAGGGGGAAACTTAATTTCTCCTCCTAAGACTTGATATTTGACTTTACAAATAGAGGAAAGATACTCAAAGATGAATTTTGTTTTTTGGGGCTCTTTTACTTTTGACCAGGAGTTTAAATATTAACAGTATCCAATACCCTAATAGTGAGAGGTGTTTTTTCATGATTGATATTGCAGTTAAGCTCCCGCATCAATTGGATCCCAATAAGCAACTTGTAATTATTGTTTTCTAACACAATAGTTGAGCAGTAATTAAAAGTTTTCCAAATTGGAGAGGTAAGGCAGAATACGCCCCTATTGCCCAAGTTGACTGATTACCTGCCATCCCATATTCAGCTTTGTAAATCAAAACTAAAGTCATTTTTTTGGATAAGTTGGGAAGATATAACGTTAACAAGTGGACCAGTATCAATTATAGCCAGTACTGTAAACTTATTAATGACTACCTCTGCTCAAACCACCAGAGAGCCAAATTGAGAATTAATGGCTAAAATTTTTTGTTAGGCATTTATAGTAAAGCAAGCGTAGATTTTGCAACGCCCAAACTTGGTGCTTTTCAATGTGTTTAAAGGTTTTATCTGCTAACGCTTGGCTTTCCATAGAGGAGCTGACCGCCAGTTTTGTTTTGGTAATTGGAAAATGTAATAATAAAAAGCTGAAGATCTTTATCTCCTTGAATAGATAGAGGTACTTCAATTTCTGCAGGCGCAGCTAACACAAAGCATCACGAGGTGCTGGGCATAGAACTAGAGTTAGAAAAAGGAGATTGAGGTACTTGTTATTGTTCACATATGGAGCCTCCTGTCCTATACTGGCTGATCTTTTGTCACCTTACTTTGATGAATGAGACAAAAGTTTATAGTGTGGTTAGTTTTCTTACAGAACGTGCAGAACAATTCAAATGTAGACGAATTAGGGGTTACAACTGCTAACACTTGGGGCTGTGGCTTATTATTGGAGCAATGCGGATTAGTGCGTTTGAATAGTTCAGCAGGGATCTCCATGTTGGCTTCTTTGATATAAAGGAGAGACGTCAAGTGAAATTTCTACCGCTTTAAGATAGAGTAGAATATTAGGCATATTTTTAAATGCTAAAAACGAGGCGGTGATAGCTTCTTCTAGCATAAGATGGTTTCTGCAACCAACATTTGAACCTTGATATAAGGTTGATGGGCGATCTCATTGATGGTTTCTCCCCAATTACGGCTTATTCACATAAAAGTTTGTTTTTGGTTGTATAAGGTTGGGCCGCTCCTGAACTCCCAAAGCAAGGTAGTCTTGGCTTCATTCCAGTTATAGTAATGCATTAGACGAGATACCATAATGTCTTTTTTTAGTACTAGATGGTGATACCATAATGTCTTGAACCACATGACAAATACAGTTTTTCAGCTGTTTAACCATTGGTTGTTAGTGGCTTCTTCCATAGCACTTTCATAACAATATAGGAAGAGAAGGTGCTCCCTTCTCCTGGGATGTACTTCTCTTTGATCAAATGTTCAAATGTGCTAATTAGAGGGGTAGGAGGACAAATGACAAGAACTGGCACTGGAGCGCTCCTTCACCTAAAGAGGAAATGGTATCTTGGGAATATTCGTGAGAATGAAGAGCATCCAAATGATTTTATAGGCTGTTGATATATTTATTTACTAAATCTACCTAATCATGGGTGGCACAAAGAGCCAATAATATGGCGATGAGCTGATTTAACTGCCAAATTTCATTTTTACATTGTTAGTTGCGACTCAAAGTTTAAGTTGGTGTTGCTTGGTGGTGAGAATTTTTTCTCCAAGCCACATACCACAGCGTGTAAAGTTTCCAAGTTCCCAAGGCGTTTTGATGAGCGTTTAAAGAACCATCAGGAAAGAGAGGCGCTCCATCCTGAGTGATTTGCTCTCCTTGGGCTATGCGTCCTAGTTGAACAACAAGATTTTGTTTTTGCTAAATTAACGACTGGAGGCGTTCAGCGGGAAATCCAGGGTCAGAACTAGGCCCAGGAGGTCCAGAGGATCCCCGTCCACCCGCTTGACCTTTGTGACCAGGGGCTTTGCTCTTGCCAGGCATTCCTGTTGGCCCAGAAGAACAGAGATTATCCTGAGCATCACATACTTCATAGATCAATTCTTCCAGAAAATAGAGGCGTTTTTCCACGGAGATTTTAATTTTTAACTTTAGTTTATACCTCAAGGGTACAATCTCTGACCTGATTATGAACAATAAATTCTAATTGACTAAAAAGAGTGAAGATTTTTTATTTAAATATATATTATAATCTTCTCATATAGACGGGTTAACACAACTTGCATCACGTTGATAAACTGCCAATTTTCCAACATGGCACTTCAGTTATCACTTCCAAATAGAGAGGAGGATTGATAAAATTGTCGGAGTTGCAAATGTAACCTCCCCAATAATTGTAAATGTCATAGTAGATCCTGTTGATGGAACCTGGTGACTTAGTATATGGTACAAGGTGGGATATATAAATTGACACAGATAGCGCTCTGAGCGTCCATCTCCAGATTGTTCTCCATCAAGTGAGGAACTATTGGCCAAACTCATCATAGGGGCTAATATCGCAAGAGCTCATCTTCTATTAGCTTGGCCTCCAGGGACAAAGACCCAGAAATTAGGAGCTGGAGAGCTTCAGCAATGCCGGATAATTGTAATTAATATTGCTCCATGGAAGGAGCAGAGAGGTTGCCTCCAATGAAGTGGGATATATAAGGTTTTTGTCGCTGTCATTTCACCTACATGCACGTTAATAATCCAAACACTGAGATGAGCGGTGTCACAATCCAAGGAGGTATCTGAAGCCAAATAGTTATTATCCAATGTAATAAATTTTACAGTGAACTTGGGGTAAACCTGGCAGGAAGCACAAGGTTTATGGGATGGGTGGGGTGTTAAACCACTTGTCCTTTATTTTAGAAACCAAGAGACCTGAAGTTCCTGGGTGATGATTTATGATTTTTTAGCACTAGTGGTGCCCAACCCAAAAGGGGGAGCCGCCACGCATCTTTATTTGCAAATGGGCCAAACAAAGGGAATATTAGAGAATAATCCTAATATGGCACCTCATCTAACAGCCTAGGAAGCCATATAAGAAGGTGAGGATGCTTTGGGGAAACCTTTTGTCTGGCACCTGCTTTAGCTGGTGGACCATGGCGGACAACATTGGGGTAGAAACATTAGCGACATAATGCATAAGGAGGTATAATTGGGGGTTTTCTTTGTTGATGAGGCCGGCAGTGTCCATTGCCTCAATGTATTGAGCATGTTGATGCTCAGCAAAAGTGATGAGAGCAGGCACAAATGTGAATGAATGAATTATGATTTTACTTTTCTTAAAAAAGGGTCTTCACTCAAGATAAAGTTCCTTGAGTGTTAGATCTTAAAGATTTATTTTATCCCTAAATGAATATAATTAGCCCAAATTGGTAAAGGCAAAAGTGAGTAGTATTTATTTTCTTAGAAGCAAGATTATATGGGAGATCAAGGAGTTACTCTTTGGTAAATCTTCAAGCATTTCTGGGCTAAGATCTATAATCATTACCAATCAGGGATTCTGTGGCATTCTTGTCATTACTATCAAACAGGATTTAATCACCGCATAGATCAGGTTTGAAACCTGATGTTGGGGGTTTCAGTTGAGTAACATTCATTCACACAAGTCTGTGTTGAACCCCAATATTGAGAGGCCTTGAATTTAGCTGGGGATTATCTTTGACAATATTTTCGACTATATCTTCAGATTGGGTTTAATTCCCTTCATCAGATAAACACAACCTTTAATTTGGGTTGTAATTACAACCATAGGATGGCAATTAGGGTACTCAACAAGGGGATTAGTCATCACAAAATTTTCAAGCTATTTTTCTCCTTCACAATATAGGCAACCACTCACCTTAAGGTAGGTTACCAGTCATTATTTTATTTTCCTTCCCTTAGGTTTCCTTTGATACAAGCAATTTTGTGTTTGAACCCTTTTTTGAGAAATCTGCCCTCTATGATGCCTCAATGATTGTCAGGAAAAAGCTATCTGTCAATGAATGCTGCTATACTGAAATAATACTGGAGATCATTGAGAGGACGTTATAAAATATGGATCCATTGTCGCTTTCTACCCTCTATGAGCTTATAAATGATTAGCTCCAATATTTAGATTGCCAATTCATTGTGCATGCCATGTATGACATCAACTACTTTAATTCCAACAAATTCATCCCATTTTGGCTGCAATCCAGACCAATTTTGATGTGATCCATTCATTATTTGATAAAATGATCCGCCCTATTTAAAGATAATACCTTACAGTATTGAACCTTGGAGGAGTTGTCACCCTCCCTGCCTCTATCACCCTTGGGGTTGCCCCACTAAGACCCACAGTTGCCCCTAATACAACCTTTTTATTTGACCGAGGTAAGCTGACCAGGGGACAGACATTACCGAATATATGTGAAACTAAGAGAATAACTAACAAATATAAAAATTGGGCACCACAGGGTACTCAAGTTACCCCTGTTGCCAGCGGGACTGCCAGGTATGGGGGTTGGTGCACTACTCTGAGGGGGTTTCCCCTGCTATGGAGCAGGTGTGAAGGAAAGGGTCTGTGTGGAGGAACCAGAGTGGGAACCATGATTCTATGAGCGCTTTTTGTCTTGGTCTCATATATCCATAGATCCAGGCTTGGAAGTGCTCTAGTAAGTGGACATGGAATCTGTTAATAATTATATGAATGGTTGGGACCGTGCCCTTGAATGTTCTAATGCAATTGTGTGTATTGTCCACATTGCAATGGGTATTATTAGGGAGCGAAGGGTAGATGGGATTGGTGACTCAATCTGGAGCGCAAAGATACTTTTTGATATCAAGAATTCCTGTTTGTTTTGAATCTTGAGCAGGCGTGCGACTTCCTGCCATATAGCTTTGGTTGAGGGGCATGTTTCTAGGCGGTGATGTAGGGATCCCTCCCCTCCACATACTGCACATGTTTTGTGGAGGGAGTTGGAGCGGTCTGCCATCCTATAGGTCCTTCTCAAACAGCGCCAGGCGTTTGCTCTTATCCTTGGCTGTAGGAGTGGGTGGTGTGTCATTTTCCACATTGCTTTCTGTGTGGTTAAATCATAGGGAATGTCCAGCATATCTAGGTATTCTGTCCTAGCTATGCTTGGGGTTGTTGCGAGCATATCCCTCTGGGGGTGGTTTTCTGGGTTTCTTAATTTGGATTGGGGGCTGGGTCGTCCCCTTCCCTGTATAGTACCCATGTTCTCTATGGTCCATCCCATAAGGCGGATAGTTCAGAGGATATGTTTGGAATGAGGGGAGGTTCCATGCGGACCTGTTGCAGTAGGGTGCTTGGCAAGGTATGAAAGTAGTATGGGTGGACTATATGGGTTGGTTAATTTTAACGCCTGTGCAAAGTTAGTCTTGCTGCTCTGGACCAATGTTGTTGTGGGAGGTCTGGAGCAAGAATTTCCTTTATCCAGGTACTTAGGATGTGATTGCATGGCTCTCAAAATCTATTAGTCCCATGCCTCCGCTTGAGCGTGGGCCAAATAGTGTTTCCATCCGTATAGGAGGGTGAGAGCCAGGCCACAGCCAGCCCTGGATAAGCGCGCGAATTGAGGTTATAAAGGTAGGTGAGAAGGCTATCGCATGGGCCTGGTACCACAGTATTGGGAGGATGAGCGAGTTAGCAACTGTAACTCGTCCTGTTAGTCCTGGGGTTCTCCCCTTGAGGTAGGCTACGCGTTTAGATACCCGTTGTAACAGGTTACTTTCCATTGTCTCATTAGCATTTTCCCCTGATTCTAGCTAGATTCCAAGGTGTCTGACAGGAGTGGTGGTGGGAGGTGTTGCAAAGGATGATATTTGGGTTTTTCCTTCGAGTGTTGGTGTGAGGTTCTGATGTTGTGGCCCAATTGTTTGTGTATTTGCTTAAGAGGATGATTTCTGTCTTCCTTTTGGTGAGCGATGCATTGATCACCTTGGAGTATTCCTCTAGAGTGTGTTCCAGCTGTCAGGCATCTTCATTGTTTGCTATACCTGCTACGCAGTCATCTGCAAGGGCCAGTATCTTGACTGTTGGTTGTCCTTGTGCGATATCCCCATGAGACGTGAGTCAGTTACTTGGAGGAGCGGGTCAAAGCTGAAATTGTATAGCAGTGGGCTGAGGGGATCCCCTTGTTTGAGCCCTCTGTGTGGTTTGATATTGTTTGTTAGGAATCCAGGGCCGCATACAGCCATGGTTGCAGATTCTTTTTATGAAGCATCGCCCATTTTATGAATCTTGGTGGGAGTTTGAAGGCATGTAGACATTCATTTAGGTATGGCCAGCTAACACGGTCATACGCCTTTTCCTGATCCAAGAAGACCAGGGCACCAGTTGCTTTGGATTGGCAAATGTTTGCAACAGGGTGTATGTTGTTCCAGATTGAACGCCCTGGTATAAACCCAAACTGGTTGGGCGATAGGACGTCAGATGCAATTGCGCCTAATCTAGCTGCTAGAATTTTTGTTAGAATTTTTGTGTCATTGTTGGAGAGTGCAATTGGGCGCCAGTTGGCCAGGTCCAACTTTTCACCCTTTTTATACAAGGTTATAACGTAGGATTCATGGCCTCCTGGTAATAGGCGTGTTTCCAACAAACTCTGGTTCATTGACGCCATAGGAGGGGGCGAATTGTTGAAAATATTTTTTGTAAAATTCATAGGGTATCCCATCAGGCCCTGGGCATTTCCTACATGGTGCACCGCGAATTGTTTCCCAAAGCTCCTCCCATGTAATAAGGGATAGTATATTGTAATTTGGTGGTGTACTTTGTATCTTGGCAGTTTGAATAAATTCTTTAATTTTTTGTGGATCTGTTGGCATATTGCGATATAATTCAGTGTAATAGCGGTGTACTTCCACCTTGACCTCCTCAGGGTCAGTTGCCATGGTGCCGTTGTTCTTGTGGACCTGTGTGCATGTGGGCTGGTCTCCGTGGGAGTGGAATTGGTGGAAAAAGTATGTCAAACAGGCTTTGCCTTCCTTTATGAACTTACCTTTGTTTAATACTTTGATTCTGTGTTGGTGTTCAAAGATGAGATTGTTAAGTCAGGCTGAAATTTCTGCCCATTTGCGTCCCCAATTAGGGCTATAGCCAGATCTCGGAGTATTTATTTCCAGGTGGTCTAGTTCTGCCAAGGTACGCTTGATTGTGGCTGTGTCCACGGTGTACTTGCGTGATGCAATATGTCAGGTTTTGTTGATTAAATCTTTTTTTGAAATTTTCCCATGTTCCGATGGGATCTGAAGTGAATGGGGCTGTGAATTCTGGGTTTGTATCCTTGTTTTCAACCCAGTCAGATATCTCAGGCAATTTTATATTTTCTGGGTGAAGCTTTCTCCAAGGCGACACCTGTGTGTGGGATTGGGTTGGCACTAACTGCACTGTAACTAATCGGTGATCAGAAAAATTGATCTTTTTTGCTGTAAATTTGGAGATTCTTGAGTGGTGGGATTGTGGGATGCGGATGTGGTCAATACAACTCATTGATATGAGCAGTCCCTCACATATGTTGGGTCTTGTCATGTGGGGAAAATTTGGTGAATTGGGGAGAAAAGCATCCTGTAAGCCAAGAGATGCCTTCATTGTGCGATATTCAATGTGTCCAGGTGGGTATCCCCTGGGATTAGGCCATTGATCTGTATTGGGGTTATCCCAGCAGTTGAAATCGCCTAACATGATGATATCTGGTGGGAGGGTGAGAGTAGAAATTTTTTCAAATTTTTTTTCTCAGTTGCAGTGCACGGTGCATAGATACATGCTAACGAAAATTATTTCATCTTAGCATGTGATTGTTGCTACCAGGACTTGACCGTGCAAGTGTGATGATGAATTTGTAATTTTGAATTTTTTGTTGTTTTGGACTATCACCCCACAGTGAGACGTCCATACTGATTGTGATGGTGCGACCCTGGTTGACCAGGATTCTTCTTCCCCTTGTAGGCAGTGGGTTTCTTGGATGGCCAAGATGTCTACATGAGGTTTTCGCAGGAATGCCAGCTTTTTGGCTTGGGATGTATGAGCCCTTGCTCTCGCGATGTTTAACGTCCCTATTGACACTGAGGTGCCCGCGGCGCCTCAGGAGTGGTTGGAAGGACCCTCTGGTCCTATCCCACCGCGGCTCATTTTGGCCATGCTCCGCATCTGTACTCCAACTCTTTCACTGCCATTGTTGGTTCCCTTGATCTGACCCAATGATTCAAGGGAATTGCGGTTTTTTGCATTTGTGTCAACTTTTCCTGCACAGGTCTCATGTTGATTTGGTGCGGGTTGTTGATTGGATTTTATATTTTTGAGGTCAACTTTGTTGCATTATGCACCGCATTTTCACCCAATTGTGGTTGCATTGTTCCTCAGTATGTGCATGACTGATGACGCTTTGTGGCTCAGTCTGGTTACTGTGAAAATTTTTGACCTGGGCATATTGTTCTGATTGGTTGGTTTGGTGAATATCTGAAATATCCTCCCAAATTTGTCCATGGTTAATGGCGGATTCTGTGTGTGCCGCCGCTTCAGCCGCTGCTCTCTTGAGGGCTTTTTGTGCTGCTTTACGCTGTTTACTTGTAACTGGGTCCACGATGGAGTATAGTCCATATTCCCCCAGCGGAATGGGTGGTGGCCATCAGACATTTTGGCAAAGTTTTCATTATCTTCGTCCATAGCTTCTTCACAAAAATCATTTTCCATTAAGCCCTCTTTTACAGGGCATGCATGTTCCTTGTGGCCCAGTGAGCCACAGTGGTTGCAAATGGGTGATGCGCGTTCTGGTGTAACTCAGAATGCAGCTGATTGGCCCTCATCTGTGAAGTGAAATTCTGCTGCGCGGGAATTCTGGATAAATCCTCTTCCACTTTTGGGAAGGGGTTGATTATAGCAATAGCTTTGCCCGTGCACAGGTTGAGCATTAAGCAAAATCGCTGTAATTTGAGTTGTTGGATTTCTCCATAGGCCACAAGACCTTTGCGGAGCTCCTCCTTGATTACCTTATGAAGAAGGTTGGTGGGGATTGAGTCAAAGGAGATGAACAAAGTTTTCACTTTGTTCCATCTGGTGCACGCGGTGTGCACAATTTTCTTTGCCCTCAGGGAGGGCAATTTCCACGCAGATTTTTGCTGCGGCATCAGCTTCATTGGCTGTTTTGAAACCAATATCAATCTAGCCACAGCCCATGTTGTTGGTGGCTACATACACCGCGTGAGGGAAAAGTGAGGGCTGTGCCTTACATGTTTTCTCCCACAGGGTCGGTGACTCATCCCCAAGGAAGAGTCTGATCCTGTGTTCCACCTTTGACAAAGGTTGGTTGAATTGATTGTACATGTATTGCGCGTGCTTTACAGTAAATACCATAAACCCAGATGGTGTCTAAACTTTCAATTTGTTTATGGCTTGGGTTCCTGGTCCCCCTCCAGGGCGTTTCTTGCCCTTAGTTGCACCGTTAAGTGCACCGCTTGCTGCGACGCTCGCCCATGTTGTATTATTTTTGTTACTAAAGTCGCCCATCTTTCCTGTGTGTGATTATCCAAATTTGCTGTTCGAATCAAATTGTAGTAACTAAAGTGATTGTTATGAGAAAGAAAAGCTCCCCTACTACAACCTTATGGCTTGTTTTAGGGGCTTTTTAGTATATTTTGAACAAATTACTCCTCATTTTTTTCTAGGGTCCCCCTCATAAAAGTCAATAGATCAGCTAAGACTCTGAAATTCTGTACCATCAACGGGGGTTGTATAACCCTATCAAAATATACAGTCTTTTTCAAACTAGCTGCTACTCAAACAGGGGTGGACATAAGGTAGCCACTTTTCTTTACTAAATTATATAGCATGCATGTAAATTATTTGAGTGTTATCTCTCTGTTTGAAATCACTCTGAATTTCTGAAGATTTAGGGGACACAAGTCATAATGAAAAAGGAGATCTTACAAGCATTCTCCTCAATGGATAAAAGAGTCAGAAATAGCAAATTACAAGAGGCCGTCAGAGCTTTTGTTTGGCACCTGGTCCATGAACAATTAAGAAATTGTAGTTTTGTAAACTTAGGGCTCACCATGCTAGACAGCCATTGGGGCAAATATCTGTTGTAACCTGTTAAGGGAGACATGATCAGTTACCATAAACTGCATTACATAAAGGAATGGGTGGAAATGCTAATGGCTAGGATTATCACCAAGAACTCACTTTTGGTGATACTGTAGTTCCATTAAGCTTCGAAAAGAATCTTGATAAAGCATGTAATTGGATGGTCCACATGATTATCATTGTGTTGTGCTAAAATGGTGCCAATGGCAACATTTATCAATTTATTTGAGGTACGCCAGACTGGGGATGGACATTATAAATGCTTGAAAGAGCTAAACTAAGTGAATAAATTAAATTAAATTAAATTAAATTAAACTAAATTAAAGTTGAAATGAGACAGACGGATTCACTTGAAAAGACACAAAAATCAAAAGAAAAACACACCAACCAAGTCAGAAGCGGAAACCACTATCCAATCATGGTGGAGGTTGAAGGGGAATTGGGAGGCTCTTCCTCCTCATCTGGTGTAGACATGTAACAGCACAAAGCTGAGAGCACTGGCTTGGGAACACCTTGGAAATGGGGGTCAAGATAACAGAGAGGTTCTTGAAACTCAATGTGTGCGATTAGGAGAATGGAAATTTATGTTGTAAGGGCTTTCTCAGCCTCAAGGCGTACTTTATGTAGGGTGGCAAAGGTTGCGAGGTTGTTGCGAGTAATGCAGGTCTTTGGGCTAAAATTTGAGACCGCTGTGACTTTTTGAACTGCTGCATGCACCACCTGATAGTAGTGGAGATGTTCCTTTTTATGTTTTGGGAGCATGGTACTAGGGAGGATAAGAGTTGGCAAGCCCGCAGCCACTACTGCAACTGATTTTGCAATGGCTTTATGGTTTGGACGACATTCTGGGGAGGCAATTGCCTCTTTGGTTAATTGGAGGTTACTTTTGAATGGGGTGGCATCAGGGCAAGGCACATAATGGCGCTTTGGAAATTGGGCCACATATTCAGTATAGAGGTACATTTTGAATGGAGGAGGCCCAGCCCATTTGACTTCAGGGATAAACTCACCTGATTCGTCAAACTTAACCAAGTAAATTATTCGAGGTGGGTCGACCTTGGGACAAATATACCACACCGAGAATTTTCTAGCCAGTACAGGTTTCGAACTCAAAACCTGCACTAGGGGTGGAAGCAGTTTTACCCGCTCGGCTAACCACCCTTCAAACTTAACCAAGTAATCACACGAATTTCTGGTTAATTTGATTATGTTATTTGCATATGGGTGATATGTGGCGGGTGGCTGGGAGGATGATTTAGAATTGACCATAGTACATTCTAAATCCTGATTGGTGGGTACAGGAGAAGAGGTTTGTTGAAATAATTTTTGGTTGGTTGATTCAGTGGTTGCTGTGGCTACCACTTTGGGGTGAGGGGGGAAGTATAGTGCCCCATTCAAAAAAAAGGTAATTGGATCAGCTATGGGATCCTTATGCAAAGATTTGGGTGTGGGGGCCACAGCTCAGGTGATGGAGGGGCAGCGCAATTTCAAATGGTCCAGTTCAAAACAGGTGGGGAAGATGGTGCGCCCTCCATCCACTTGGGCCCAGAAAGGATGGTCAGGAACAGAGGGATAATGGTGTGAGGGGGTATTGAGAGGGCTACTTCTGTTGATATTGTAAAAATAGTCATAAAGGCGCAGGGGCTTGCGAGGCAGGTGGCTCCATTGGGAACCACAAATTATAGTATAGGATTAGAACCATATTCTGATATTCCAGCAATAATTTCATTATGTAAAATTTCAGGTGGTATGTGGGTAGGGAGGCCTGAAAACTGAACCACAAGAGTGATATCAGTGGGCAACTGGAGACAGGTAGTTGAGAGGGGGTGCCCTGGAACACCAGGGGGATGGTAGCTGCTACTGCAGCATCAGCTTCACTTTAGAAGCCAAGATTAAAATACCCCTTGAAGGGGATGAAGTCAATGAAGCCTTCAGGCTGCATAACAGTCTGACTAATTCTATAATAGCTTTGTCTGAGTAGGGGAACAACTTACCATATTCAGCACAAAGGCTAAATTGCATGTTGCTCTGGGGGAGCATGAGGGGGAAACGTGGCACAGCCTGGGTTTGGGCAAGATGTAAGGCTAAGTCCTTAGGCGGGACATAGAATGCTGAAGAATTTGGAGGGCTAGCCAAACCAGCCCAAACACGTTTTGGAAATGGCTGAAAAACATTAGGAGGTAGCACACCACTGCCCCATGTGGGGACAGCGGGCGTTGATCACATCAACTAGGTAACATGAATAGGACGATGATTAATGGAGCTGTTTTTACTAAATAGTAAACTATGATTTGAACAAAAGTGGGAAAATTGAGAGAGAGAGTTGTCCAATAACAACATTTCTGAGATTGGAAAAAAGCAAGAATTGATTATCAAACTGATGATGTATTATCACAGGATTTTAGTTAGCACCAGTCTCAATGCATTAAAGGACTGTTGTTATAGCAACCCCAGTGAAAAGGCACGTTTTTTGTAATTAATAGACTAGAGGCTTTATAAGCTCAGAAAACGGGGAATATTTTTGCAGTAATACCTCATTATACCCAGAAAGACCTAAATGTACCTTAGACTCTTTGGTGGGGACATCTTATGTATGAATTTAACTTTATCTGGCAGTGGCCTAATACTCTCTTTTTATACCTTGTAATTAAGAGCTCTGATCCTCGCTGGAAAAAAGGCACACATTGATGTTCCAATCTTGAAGACGTTGTTTCCAAATGCTTAGTTACTTGCCATAAGCGGTTGATATGGGAGCCAAAGATTTGGGAGAAGACGTTAATATCATCTAAATTATCATGATACTGGACATTTTTATTTCTTTTATGATGTTATCCATGGCTCTCTGGAATGTATCAGGGCGTTGCATAGCCCTTTGGCATTTGAGTATGCTCAAACAGGCCCTCTTTAGCAATAAGAACATACTTAGCTTGGTGTTCTTTGGCAAGGTTTATCTTCTAGTACCCAGAGGTAAAATCATTGAAGAGAAGAACTATAAACTGGCTAGCATCCAAAAGGACTTGTCAATTCTAGGTAAGGGTCTAGCTGTCCTTACAGGTGATTGAGTTCGAATTAAGATAATCCATCACCACGCAATGGGCCCCATCTTTCCTTTTCACCAAGAGCAGAGGCGAGGCCCAAGAGCTCTGCAATGTCTTTAACATACTGGCTTCCAAAAGTTATTTAAATTAGAAGTTACTTAGGCTTCCTCCACTTTGGATTTTGATAAGTCCTGGTACATATGAACAAAGCATCTTTAGTATCTACCAATGAGCACCCTAGTCATTTTCCTAAATTCATAAAGTCCATAGAAAAGATTTCAGAATATTTGGCTAAGATTCACTCAGCGGCCTTTCATTGAGCGTCAGTAAGGTCTGAGCCAATGTTATGATTAATGGTGGGTATAAGTAGGAAGATTCCCAACTCTAAGATCTTGGATAGTACCAAATTTATGAACGCTATGTATTCAATTAACAGGCAGCAAGTGAGCATAAGCTATAGGGTTCTTTTTCCATATAACGTGAGGCGTTGGAGTCAGATTACTTAATAAATTGAGACGGTTCCTGAGAAGTCTGGACTAAGATGCCTGGGAAGGGTAATATCTCCTTGACAGAAAGATTATCAACAACACAAACTTCCAGTATTTGGTCGGGAATATTTATATAAATGCGAGTATCCACAATAACTTGCTCCTGAGCTTATACTAACACTTAAGATGGAGCGTATATAATCATCCTTTTTCAAGCTTCAGCGGGCAGGTTAGAATTTTTATGCAAGATCCTACTACATGATACCATACTTGCATGAAGTTCAGTTATTGTCCATGAGGCATATTCTTTACTTGGGCGTGTCCTTCTTAATGACAGGAGCTTATAAAAAGCGGTAACTGGAACCCAAGTATAGACAAATAGGACTCAGCTAGATTAATGATTCTAAAATGCTCATGTAAAACTTGAGTTTCTAATATTAAGTCAGTGCTCTGGGTTTCAAGACTACAGCATGTGCTTTTGTAAGAAGTATTCAAACAAGATGGGTAAGGCCATATATGCGCTGAGATATTTGATGCAATATGGCCCAGCAGTTCCATACTTGACATTGTGTTGAAGGTAGGGCAACTTTGACTCGATTAACCAGCTTTGAGGATATAAGATTCACTGGCAATCCATTGTTGACAATGTCCTGAACCTTTAATTTAATATCCAAACCTCCAATTTAATGACTGAGTCACCAAATTATGGTTGTAAGGTAAAGAAAGAAGTTGGAGGGTCACAGAGGTAGCAAGTGAAAGCTAAAGCAGAGTCTTTATCGTCAATAGCCATATAAGCATATTTTCTGGTAGATGGGCAGTAGATGCAAAAGCCTGAGAAGTTGATGGATGTGGAATAAGGTGATTGTCAACATGAAGATCCTTTCCCTTCATGTTGATGGGGCTTTTCCCTCCTTATCTGCGATTCTCTTGTAGCATTCTTTGGCACATATCAACGTCTTTTGCAGTAAGTGCATATGTTCTTATTAAACGCCTTCTTCTAAAGAAAAATGACCTGAGAGCGTCAGTTGGGAGAGTAGCTGGGTTTAGAAGCCTTCTGGAGTAAACTGGCGGGGATCTCAACAAAAGCTTTCTTTAATGTCCAGGATGCTTGTGAAATTTCTCTTGATGGAGCTGATATGTAAAAGTAATTGAGTTGAGTCACCAAGGCTGTGATGGTGGCAGTATTAGCGTCATCAAGGGAGATGCAGTCACAAATAACCAAGGTCTGGGCCTCATAGTCAAAAATAATTACCAAAATTGGTTGGTGATTTTCCATCTTTGATATGGATATCCATGAAGGCCTGCTTCTGAAAAGACAGGGGCTGGTCGCTTCCAAACTCTTTTATCATGGCAGTCATTAACTTGAATCCAAGTTTGGCTATTCTCTAAATGAGGGACCATAATTTCTTAGATGATATGGCTCAATCAGGTAGGAAGGTGTTTACCTTTCTGTCAGCCAGTAGCCTATTCCATGGCACTTTTGTAGACATATAGAAAAGAGATGATATTCCTTCACTGGAAACAAATTTTTTCTTAAATGAAGGCATAACGTTAGTAGAAACAGGTGCGGATAAAACGGTGATCCCAGTTAGTGCGAGAGGCGCCAAAATTGAGGAATTGGTATTGTACTTGGTGGGTCGCATTTGATCAAGTTGAGCCCTTAATTCACATCATTCTGTTAGTCTGTGTAAAAAATTATTACTGTGGAAGAGGTGTCCTTTTGCGAAAGTTGGTCCTTAAGCTTTTGTAGTTCTAGCTAAAAGTTTCTATAATTACCTTAGTAGAGAGTTGCTCCATAGTAATAGCCTCAAGTTGACTTGTAAGTTAGATAAGCCATTAATCAATGCAGTCTAATCAAACTATAGAGTTAAGAAACTACTAACATTTATGATCTCTTCTACTAAAGTTTCAAGGTATAGTTAGAGTCAAGAGGTCAGCCTTCAAGATTCAAAGCACAGCTGAGAGCTATGGCCGCAACCTGTAATTCTAGTCACGTGACTTAGTTATTGATAAAATTTATTTGGATCATGAAGCATTATCTTTGGGTTCCATCATGGTAGGTCCAAAAGGACTGGGGCCCTGGAGGAGCCAGGAGGCCCCACTACCCCTTGATGGCAGGGAGGTCCTTCCACTCCAGGTGGCCCATAAGAACTGACATTTCCAGGTGGCCTCAAAAGCCCAAGAGGGCCAATATCTTTGTGGGCCCAGGTGGCCCAGTTCATCCTGGGGGTCCTATAGGCCCACAATCCCCTTGAGGCCCATGGATCCAGGAGGGCCTTCATGATCTGGGGGGACCTTAATAGCCTGAGGCTCTTTGGTAGCAGCAGAGCCTTGTGCTCAAGAATAGGCTTGTTGTAAAACTTCCTCAAACTGCGCAAAACATTGTCCCCATTGTTTCTCGAGGCCATAGTACAATTTATGAGAGATGTGATAGCCTTTCTGACTTGAAAGTAAGCTTCAGTCACAGTGGTGTCCACTTGACTCATAAGTTGGTTCTATAAGCGTGCGAAGTCCCCTTCATCCAGTAAGGTCATCTGACATCAAACTTCATTGATTATACACCAATTTATGAAATTAGCACCTTGGTTCTCTTTCATGAAGGACTAAGCAGATTAATAGAATTCATAGGTAGATGAATGAAGGGACTGGTTAAGGTCCAGTTGTCACAGTGATTCTTGGTAGTGTGATATTAGAATTTGCATAATGTGATAGATGGCAGGGTAAACGAAGCTTCAAAGATATTTATCTTCTCTGGTTTCTACTTTAGTGGCAGGTAGACTAGGAGCTAAGTATTGTTCTCTTATAATGGAGGGAACAACTGAGGCTCTGACCCGACTAGAACATCCTTTAAGAACAAATATACCATCGTGCAGTTGTTGCATGATTGGAGCAAGGTTGGAAGTTCTTAACTGGCATTTGCTTTGATTACAAGGGAAACTTCTACTATATACTTAGCCATAAACTCAGATGTGGCTTGGAAAGGGAATCCTACTTCAAAGCAAGCACTTTTGATCCAATGGCAATGCTTCTAACCCATTGCCTTAAGATGTTTTTTATTCTGTATTATGTCCATCTTTTTTACGTCTACACCCTACAATGGCAACTCAGAAGACCTGGCAAGGAGCACCAATTTTATGTCAACACTGTAGATAGCAGGGACGTTTTAAGAAACATGCTATGATGCTTCTTGGAGGCATACATAATTATTCTTAAAAGATACAGCAATGGGTCAGAACATAAGGGAAGGTCAAGGCTTGCTGAATATACTAAATAAAGTCCTAAAAGAATTAGGAAGCTTATTTAAAAATTATATAAGAGAAAGATGATATATATTTATACCTACTTGTACCTCATGTCGTTGATGCTCCTACCCTAATGTTGTCCGCCATGGTCCGCCAGCTAAAGCGGGCGCTGGACAAAAGTTTTCTTAAAAATTTCTCACCTTCTGATATGGCTTCCTAGGCTGTTAGTTGAGGTGACATATTATGATTTTTTTCTAATATTCCCTTTGTTTGGCTCATTTGCAAATAAAATTTTGTGGTGGTTCCCCCTTTTGGGTTGGGCACCACTAGTGCTAAAAAAGAAAGATGATATAAAATTTAACTGAAGCTTGGAATATTATAGGATACAGGGGTTTGTTTCGCCCAGGATGTTCCCTTTTGGACTGATAATGGATTCTCCTTGAGCTTCAGGAGAAGGCCCATGATGAGATGACTTCCTTTGTGTTATTGTAGTCTTCTGGAATCAGCAGGGTGGTCTTTTTGTCACCTTGGTCTTAGGTGATTCCAGATCTTTCCTCCCTTTGTCATATAGTCCAGATGTTGACGCCTACGTTAACTTAGTGTCATAAATCAAAGTATTGGTAGATGAAGAAAATCAATTTTGACCTTAACCAAATTTTCTCCATCCGGGGTTTAAGTTTGTGACAATCCTCAGGCACCACCTTTGGCAAAAATAAAAACTTGGGTTATACTCTTGATGAGCGTTGGGTAGCTGCACCACCTTCATTAACCAAAAAATAAAAGAAAATATTATTGTAAGTCCTGAGGCTCAGCCTCTATGTCTGGATAAAAGCAAGAGTTCCTTCAGGTGAAAAGGGATTTCAGGCCTCCAATTATCACCTAACTCTAGAAGAGCAACTTGGCTCATTTGGTGGATGAGCAATGGGTTACCACCTTCCTCCTCAAGGATCAACCCTTCATTCATCCCTCCCCTTCTCTTACCTTTTGTGGAAGATAGAAGGGGTCTTCAGGGAGGTGGTTAAGTCCATAGTGTCTTTAGATGGGCCCTAACATCACCCCACTTATGGCCATCTTATTCAAAATAGGTCTCAAAATAACAAAAACCTCAGCCAGTGACATTCAAATAAGGCCAGATTGGGCATTCCAGATCCTGGATCAGTATTCTAGATCATTATTTCCAGCTTTTGGGAAATATCAACTTTTTTGTTAAAAAGGTTTATGCAAGACAAGCCCTTCTAATCTGAACTCCCCTTAACCTGTTAAGTTTGTAACCCAAATTTTTGATTTAACTTTCTCTAACACTTCCATACTTCTCTTGACTCAAATAATTATTACATGGCTCATGGGCTTTAGGCTTAGGGTATCAATTCTGGTCCTCCTGATTCCACCCACCCCAATAGCATCTGCCCATTTTAGAGTCTATTGTCAGTTAGCTTTTGTTCTTATCGCATTATTCAATAAATACCCTCTCAACTTTTAATTTTGTTTTCCATGGACTATGTCTTAATACCAACTTTCATTAATATCCAGTAATAACTTGGAAAATATGCCGCCCTCCAGATTATGATTTTGATGATCCTTACTGGGTCCTTTAATCCATAGACCCATTAACCTGCTGTGCGAAGGCCAAGGGCATGGGGTTGTACACCTCAGATAATTACCCAAAATTTGCCACTGACACTTCATGATCACATGATCAGAGTAAAACAACAGTATGCCACCAATTTAGTATTATATGGCAACATGACACAGCCATATGCTTCCGTTGATAGCACATCACAGCTGCATGAGATGTGTCCAGACTTTTAGTATGCTAGTATTGTTATGGGAAATCTAATCTAAAGTAATACCTTCATACTGCCTGTAATGCCAACAAGACCCATAATTTAGTCCCATAGGCAACCTTTACTAGTGACACTGGCTCAACCAATTCAGATTAGTGGTCCCACCCCAACTCTGATATCATGCACATTCATGATTCAAACCATAACCCTCTCTCTGCTTTAAGCAACTCCCAATCTATCAATTTGAACTACAATTATGACCCAATTAAGATGCCAGAAAATAAGCATCTGATTCAATGGCCTGAAAATGCAGAACTCAGAGAAGCTATCATCCTCCCCCACCTCTCTCGCCCTTGAGGGTTACCCACGTTAGACCTGAAATAGCTCCATTACAGCAATTTATTTTGTCATGATGCCTTTGGTATGCTCCTAATCTTGTTACTTTCCTTACATTAAACATATAATATGCCTCCTCAGAATTGCACTAACAGTTGTGTATCTAGTCCTCTGGGATATAATCTGGGGTCTGACTCCCTCATACTTAAAGCCCAGTTCCTTTTCATCAGCCATTTCCATGACTTAATTAACTAGCCTTCGAACTTGGCGTTCTCCATCCTTTTTTTAAGAAGTGGTGAAATAATTTTACTATTTGATTACCATGAACCTACACTCTCTATTATCATCCTAGCATTCTACCTATGGTCCCTTAGTCTCCCTAGTCCTGGCCTGTAAACAGATCCTGATGGCACCTAAAATATTTCCCCCATCTCCAGCAGTCAATACATCCTTTAATGTTAACTTTACTGTGGTTGGAGTCCCTCCTGTCCCCTATGATGAGGTGGCAATCAAGTTCGATATGTCTTGGAAGAGCTCAAGGTCTGCTTTGCTGCATAGGTTCCCATCTCACCACCCCCACTGAATCCCAATGGTGTATGAATTCCCTTGACACACTTTGTCATGGCAATGGCTAATAAACTAAGACTATCCTACCAGTCTGAATGTATAAACACTCAGTATACAAGCCAGAATACAAGAGGTATAGATGGCTTTAGAACTTGTGCTTATTGAAGAGAGGTGAAGAACTGATGGCTGACGATTTACCAACCACATTACTTATGCCCCCACAAGGAGCCACTCGTTGGTGGCTGTCACTGTAGAAAATTCAGAAGAAGCAGTTTCCCCAGGCACAGGCTGCACATTAGGAAAAATCTTCTTTGACAGGGGGAGAGAATTTCTTGGGGTTGCCTCAAATCTTGACACACTGGGAGGGAGTACCTCAAAAAGCGAGGTAAGATTATGATGACTGAAAGCATCTTTAATAGGAGTTAATCCATGATGAGCCCCAAACTGATACCCACACTCAAGCAGGGAAAGCAGAAGCGTGGTTATAATCTCCACTATAGTCAGTCACTATGGAGATCAGGGAACAAGGCAGCTTACCAAATATTGAGGCTTTTTTACTAATAAAGTAAATGTAAAAAACTGGTTTTTGGGGAACAATAACTATTTGGGAATAAGTAAGAAGATTGACTGAAAGCAGAACCTTTTGTGGACTGCTGTCTTAATAGCCTTAAAAATGAGGAATAAGAGGTGGGTGTAGTTTACTTAAAAATCTCTTTATGATTATTATTGGTGGAATGACACACTATACCATTTTTGATACCAATTCAGATTCTAACTGACAGGTCATATCACTATCAAAATCTCTACAATTTTATTTGTAGCTCAATCCCGCCTTGTGAGACAACACGAATCTGTTTGACAGGCCACGATTTGCACCCATGTACAAAAAAGATATGGCAATCTCTTTTTTGATCAAATGAGCTTAACATCCAAGCCTATTGAGGATCGGCTTACCTTCATTAGCGATAAGGTAGAGAGTTGGATGGGAGGTTCCAAGCTTTAGTTCAATATGAATTATATTGCATTTGATATCTTTTTATACCCTTAGGTGGAGAAAGCTATCGCCCAACACCTTCTGCATTTTTAGGGGCGGCGACCTACCTGTTGGTGATGACCTCTGGCCACCACCACCTCCTGACACATTCCCAGGATCCTATCCACCAACTCTTTGGTGGTGAAAAGAAGGGGCACAAGAAAGCCTTCAGGGAAAAGACTTTCACCAACTTACATTATCAGCATAGGCTATATTGCCCTTATTAGTGAGGGGAAAAGCAGCCTTTTTTCCCTTTCTTGGTTCTGAAGGGGAACTCCTCCCTGTTGTAATGCAGGGGTTGCTCCCCAGGGTTTACATTATTCTTCTCTTTTTGGACAAGGGGAGCACTAGCGCCAGAGTTTTGCGCAAATGTGAAGTTCTATACGCCTTAAGCGACTTGATGGCCAGGAGGGTGACAACCTTCTGAGGAGGAGGATGAGCTTCAGGGGTGATATGTGGAAGGCATCCACCAACTCTCACCAATGGATACAATCTCTGGTACATATTCATCTTTTCTCATAATAAGATAACTTCTTCCAGGAAATTAAGTACTGCACCAAATGGTGGGATTTCCATGATGCTAGAATTACATCAACCTCAGCCTTTTCTGAGTCCTCCACCTATGTTGGCTCCAGCACGGCAGGTTCCTTTCACTTAAAATTGGACAACTAGGAAAATTGAAGACCAGATGCTAAAAATTTTCCGGGAGGGTCAACCAAAAAGCCCCATTACTCAAATCTTCCTCCACCACACGGGGTTTAGAGAATTTGCTAGAAAATTTCTAAAAAAATCTTTATCTTCAGGCGCCATTTATCCAACATGATCATAGAATCCACATTATACTTGTGGGCAAGAAGACACTTATGATCCACAAACCGCTTGTAATCACATATCGCTTTTGTCAAGTTCTCCCAACCAGGGATTAAACACTCTGGATCTGCTTCAAATGTTCTTCTGCAGAAGGCACCACAAGGCGAAGGCAGGAACCAATTTAAGATAAGATGTTTCACTCTAAGGCGACTTCATAGGGGTAAAGCCGGTGAACAAGTGGGTGGCGTTATTGCATGCAAACTGCGTCAAGGAAAGATCAGTGGCTCAGGTATTTTTTCAGCAGAAGATTAACAGAGAAGACATTGCTTGAGGATATGGTTGACCCTCTTCATCTGTCCATCAGACTGGAGGTGGAGCATGATGGAGCGTCTGAGCTTGATTTTCAGGATGGCTGGTGGTGTAGTGCAAAAGTGGACGGTAAACTGGGTCCCTCAATCACTTGTCACCTTCTGTGGTAGGCCAAACATGGAAAAGACACGAAGAACAAAGATAATGTACATTTCATCTGAGGAAATTGCTGACTGACTTGAGGATAAACATGAAAATCTCAGTAAAAAGTTCAAGACCACCATGACTTTGTTAAACCATTGGAATTAGAGGGAGCTCTAAAACATAGCAACTGATATAAGATCAATAGCCTTCTCCCTCCTGCAGTAGATGAAGTAGACTATTATTACCCAATATATCTGACGTTTTCTGAGCTCATATCATGCGATTTATTAAAGCTGGAATATTAGAGATACCAAATTGAATTTATTTGAGGTAAGATGACTAGGGATGGACATTACTTAAACAGAAACACAAACAAGTGAACCAAAAGATGAACCAAAAGGCCCTAAACAAGCGGCGAGACGCATAAAAAATGAAAAACAACCTACCAGGTGGAGCAGCGGTGAACTGCTTATCCCACCATGGAAGAGGGGGAGGGGGATCTGGAGGATTATTGATTTCAACTTCAACATTGAAGAGGCGGAACAATGCTAAGAGCTAGGGGATGAGGAATCTGCAGGATGGGGGTCAAGGTGATATAGATAATTGTTGAGATCGTCATTGACAATTTGGGTCTGGAGTATAGCCTCTAGGGGTTTGACAACATGGTATTCAGCTTGTATGCGTTGTCAGGAAGCTGGGCGAATTTTTTAATATTGGCTCTAGTGATATGCATGGTGGGGGAAAAATCTTCCAGTTCAGCAACATGCTTGACAGCAGTGGTGGCAGTTTCATTTAAGCTATCAATCTCCTCTTTTGCAACGCCAGGAAATTTTGGGAGGGAATTGGGAGACGTGGAGCCCTTCCTTATTTTCAGTGACAGAGAGTGCCGCAGCATAGCAGAGATGGCAACTTTAAGGTGAGGCCACCATGGCCACAGCAAGCTGATGTTCGCTCAGGAAAGGGGCAGCATTGGGTTTTTGACATAATTTTTTTCAGGATTGGGCATCAAAGTCTGAAGGCAAATATGGTTCTAAATTGGAAAGTCCAGAGGTGGGACACTTTCACTAGATTTGGTCACTTCATCCAATAAGTCACAGGGATTTTGGGGGAGTGGGATTGAGTCAGAAAGACGTGGCAGTGGTTGGGCAAATTTTGGGGTGGGAAATTGTTAAGATTGATTTTGGGTCCAAACCTGCACCCAATTGGTTAGATTGAGAGAAAATTGGCCGGTTTGGTTTTGGTTGCAAGTTTTTGCTTATTTTTTTAGCGCTCAGCTGGAGGGGATGGAGCAGCCAAAATCCCCACTCAAACGCTGTTGGTGTGGCCTCATGGGTGGTCCAAGTATTCCTCCAACAACTCCTGGACCTTGTGTCGCTGCTCATCTGAGAGGTCCTTCCCAATATAAGTGTCAATCAAACTAACCAATGGTGGCGACTCCAAGCTAAGATCCCTCAAGTCCCCAAAGCTTTGAACATCAGCAACAGCCCCTATTGGTAAAAGGCGGACATAAGCAGAGGGACTTTTGGACCTACAACTTTGGGTTTGTCAATAAGGTTGGCTAGCAACACTGATATAGATCTGGCATACGCTGAAATAAGGATCCTGGGGCAGGTCAGCACTTCCTTAGGAGATGGGTTGTCTAGGCCTCAGATTTCCAATAGGTATCCTGAGGGAATGTTGACATGGACCTGAGTGTCAGCAATTACTTGGGACTTTGGGGGTACAGTAGTCGCCCTGGGGTATATAGATCAGCATGCCTTTCTGTCCATCAACAGCAGGAGGGAGTAGTCAGACTTGAGAGCCCCTGATATGGTACTTGAGCTGAATGATTCGGCCTTCATTCTCCAGTAGACAGGCTCAGTCTTTGACCTTCATCTTAGAGTCATGAGTAGTTTCAAAAACCAGAGGGACTTGATGTCCTAGTAGGGAGAGGAAGCCACCATCATAATGGAGCACCACTGAATAGTCTCAAGGAACTGAGTCCTGAGGAGCAGGTCATAACTGGGGTTGTCTAACGCAACCACAGGGGTGTTCACAGCAAGATTTCTAAACCTTAATGGCAAGGAGGAATAAGCTCCTATAGATTGGGTACACTGTGGGCTGGCTGTGCCATATTCCATGTAGTGGGGCAGGTCCAGAGCAATCTTGACCCATTTCATCAACTTGGAAGATATGACGTTCATGGGGGAGCCACTGTCAACTATGGCAAGGACTGGAATCTTGTGGACCCGGATGGCGACTCAGGTAACCAGACTTCCAAATTGGGGCAGTAATGTGAGGAACATGGGAGAATCATCAGAAGAAGAGTAAGCAGTATCAACGTCTTTATTTTCATCAGATACTGAAACTCCTTCTTCTGGTATGACAGTTTCTGGTTCATTCAAGGAGGATACTTGAGGCTGGGTAGGGATTTCAGCATGAAGCGCCTCGTCCTTCATGCTGACGGCCCTTTTCCCGCCTCCTCAGCAAGTTGTTTCCAGCAGACCTGGGCACTATGTCTGAAACCATTACAGTAGGTGCATCAAGGTCATGGATTCTTCTGGTTTTCAACCACATGGACCCTAGGGCGGTTAGAGGGGCCTGTAGACGTAGCCTTAAAGTGTAGAGTCGAGGCAGGGATCTCGTTGAGTGCTTCCTTGATCTCCCAAATACAGGTAAACCCATTCTTCTGCCCAATCATATGCATTTGAACCTCAGGATAGGATCCTAAGGCAGAAATGACAGCGGTGATAGCGTCATCCAGGGTGATATGATTTGTCATGACCAAGGGTTGTGCTTGGGCATAAAAACGGTTGGCAAACTCCATGGGGTTTTCCCCTTTATTCAGTCAGATGCCCATGAACGCTTGCTTTTGATTGGCCAGAGTTTGATTGCTGCCAAACTCTTGGATCAAGGCTGTATGGACCTGTTCCCAGGTGTTACACTCCTTCAAATGGGGGGTCATGATCTCCTGGGCGGTGCTGTCTAGGCAGGAGTGAATATGCTTTCACCTTCTGCCAATCGGTGGCCTCCTCCATGGAACTCTCATAGGCGTACAGAAAGGAGGCGATAATCTCTGTCCTGGGGTGAACCTTTCCTTAAAACTAGGTTTAAAGTTAGCTACGATGGGAGTGGAAAGGGTGTTAATGCTGGGGATGGGTACCAGCTCCAAGATCTCAGTTTCTGCATAATCTCAGAGAGCCTGCTGATCCAGCTGTCACTGCAAGCCTTCTAAGTCCTCTTGGATGTAGTCCCAATTTCAGCTGAGGGTGGAAGCAGAAGCCTTATTGGCAACTGCTCCTTTAGAGATTGGATCTCGGTGCTCTGAAGGTGGAGCTGGCTTTTGAGGGTGGTCAACCGGTTTTGAACCCTTGACAAGTTTGTTCAAGCTGGGAGATATGAGCGTCTGTAAGTTTAGTGAAGGCACTGAGGTTATCCATCTCATCTGACAATGCCTCAATAGAGACCCTGAGGGTCAATGGGACTCCATCCAATTGAGTTTGCACTGAAGCGCCACATTTTGGATTTGATCACATAGGGCAGCCAGGGCTAATTACATCCCTTCCAGGGGTCTTCAGGTTCATTAGATATTGAAGGGCCTAGTGGCCCTTGAGTCCACGGGTCCTTTTGGGTCCAGCTGGCCCTGGATGCCCCTTAAGCCTTCTGGCCCCTAGGTCCTTCTGGCCCTGCACTCATGGAGGGGTAGTCATGAGAGGCCAGCTCTCAGTAGTGCTGTTGCAGGGATTGTACCAATTTTTCAACTTGGAGGAGACGCTGATTCCAAGTCACCTCAAGTAGCTGAGCGTTTTGATGAAACTGCTCCTCGAGGTAGCCAGAGATTCCACTGTCTAATACTACAATTTGATCGCGGATCTCATTGATCAATCGCTGGTTATCAATAATGGCTTCACAGTTGTCATGCACAAAGGAAGAGGCGGCGTCATAGAAGTTGATGATGTATGAGTGTAAATTCTGGGTGAGTCCCAGTTGCTTGGAGACCTCCTGATGGTAAATCCCGACTAGCTGAAGTAGGTGATAGATAGCGGGGTGGACAAAGTTATGAAGGTAGCGATCAGGACCTAGGGAAAGTTCCCTGGCTAGTAGTATGGCCGAGGCATAGAGGTCCCTCATTGTAGAAGGTATGGAAGAGGCACTGGAGCAGATGTAGTGGGCGCCCAGGGAGTAGATGCATTTGTTAGTTGTTGAATGACATAATTGAGGTTTTTATACTGGAGTTGGTACTGGTTCCCATCAAGGGAGGGCAGTGAGAGTTGGAAGAATGTGGCCCAAAATTCTAGCCTCTCCAGATGTGAGGGCAGCATTGCATATTGTGAGGTACTAACCTTCCGAGTAACACTGCTTAACTGACCAGTCAATTGGTCTTCAGGGCTGCTAGTATTTTCCATTTTTGTGATAGACATTTTCACTTAGGACAGTTCAGAGCCCCCTGTAGTGAGCACCACTTTTGTCGGTGCTACAGTTCTCTGGACTGGCACTGGGGGTTTGTAGGTAGCTTGAAGCTGGAAAATTCATAAAGAGCACTGAGAAGGAAATAAAAAATGGGTTAGAATACTGAATAATTTATTAAGTCAAAAGGTTTCAATATTTATAGGGTGTGTTGGGACTCAGTGCCTCCGGGATTGTCAGGGCCTCATCCATACAGGAACTATACTGATTTTCTGGAATGGCCTCCTCATGGGCATCCATAATGGATTGTGTCACCCACCTGACCAAATGGGTGGAAACGCCACCCCAAGTGACTCAGTAATAGGGGAGGAGGATCCTGAAAATTAGTTTAGCTTGGTTAGGTTGATGACCGATTTAGCATAGCCTAATCTGGAAGTGGGGAATTTGATTCATTTTATCTCAAATTCCAACAGGCTGGTGCTATGAGGAGATGGTGCATTTGGTTTTCTG
>JAKSZP010013712.1:0-55852 GCA_022478985.1 Massospora cicadina
GGGAGCCGCGGAGGGTCTGAGTAAATTTGGCTGAGGGTTCAGGGCAATCCAACTGCCCAAACTCATAGAATTAAGCCAAATCGTGTTAATACATTTAGGTCCCCGATTAATTGGATTCCACCAAGAATTAGCCAGGGTCTTTTGGCTGACTAATTCATTATAAAAAATTGAATCACTAATATTAGCATTGCAGACTTGAATATGTCTGACATTTCCCCGTTTCTCCTGCGATTGCCCCTCAACATTCTTTGTCAGGCCCCTGGGAGGCAAATGTCTGACAACTATAGTGATGCTTACCTTGGAGCTGCCCACCTGATGCCTCAAATTGGAAATTACATTTACTTTTTTGATTCAAAAACTTCCATCTAGCACTTAGGTCCAGATGTGATTTTTTAACTGCCCTTATTAATTGAGGTGAGGTCATCATCATTATCCCTTGCCGCTGCCTGCATGTCAATTTGGCAGAGTAATCAAAATCTTTCAATTTGCTGTTTTGACATCTACCTCACATCTTTTCACCTGATGACTCTCAGTATAAGTTTTAAATCTACACGCTAATCTTGTAATTTTCTGTTTGTTAAATAACACCTGACTTCAAGATGATCCATTTGACCCAAGTTTGCTTTTACCAGTCGCCATGGAGAACTTCCATGAACCAAAATTTTTTTTGGATGGTTACATCAACTTATGCCAAAATCCCTCAACCAACTTGCTTATCCATGTGCATTTTAGATACTGTTGCAAAATTGACTTTAGGCTCCACTAGTGTTCCAGACCAACCAGTATGAAGACTGGTTGACCCTTTGCCATTTTTCCTTCATGAGCATACCAACCTCATTGTAGTCTGCGTCCAACCCACCAAAATAGCAGACCAACGACTTCACCTTAGCCCCAGAGCCTGTGGTGTGCCCCAGCAAGTCCTTCCCCCATCTTCAGCAGCCAAGGCACTCCTGCGCTGCACCCTGCAGGGTTGACAGCCAGCAGCGCCATCATTGATGGCCAGTTGGCCAGGTTCCCACCTGATCCTCCTCAGGGGTGGTATTGGAGCTAGCATCATTAGCCACTATAGGCGTGTCATCTCACGCCCACTTCAGGAATCTCCAGTCCCTAATTTATCTTAACCTTGCTAACAAACTGCTACAATTAAAAAAAATAAGGTTAAGAGATAGATGTTTATTTGGAGGGAAAAATGACTATTTATACCTAGGCTACTTTGCCTCTGAAACCCCTTGGCCATCCAGGCCAGAACTCTAATAAATCATCAATTCATTCATGGTAGTGATTCACTCCTAATCTGCTCATCTGCTTCACCAAAACTAGATTAATTTGATCCATCCTCAGCACAAGTCGCCGGTTAATTGTATAAATGAAATAACATAAATAAAACTTTGAGCATCCTCAGCATGAGTGCTGGTGCTACAAATAGTCAGCAGAACCATATTTGGATTATTAATTGCAGATTTATTGGCTTGTCATCAGAAAGTCTCATAACGACTACAAATGGTATTCAGTTGCAAACGCAGATTCTGCCAAGTCTAAACTTAAATTAATATCATTATAACATTAAATAGTATCAAACTAGGTGATTAGCTGGCAATTACACGTGATTAATGACACCCCTAATTTTATTACTATTTGGAGGATCCATCTGGTTAATTTCTAAACAGATACCACGCTACCCTGTGAACCTGAGGTCAAGCCTTCCTCAATAAAAACTTGCCAAAGGTGCCACATAGTACTATACACCACTTCTCAACTCTAATGCTGAGATGCAGCTTTGTTAATCTTGAGCAAAATGAAGTGTCTAAACCTTGGGATACCCAGATATTTAAAATTAAGCATGTTGAAGAGAACAAAGTTGGAGATGATGCCAATGAAAGGATTTGTCATACCATCAATAGTCACAGATTTTGGGACCAAAACAAACTGCATTCTTAACCAGCTAATATTCAACCCCTGCCTTGGCTTATCTCGCTTGGACCAACTCTGGGATTTTGGGGCCCTACCAAGGCTCGCCAGCTCCCTGATGAATGTGTTGCCATCCCCAATTGAGGCTTGAGGGGGATCTGTTGGATAATGCCCTATTTTAATGAAGCCTTACCTTTAGTATTAATATATTGATGACTTTAATTTAACAGATTTTAGTTTATTATCATTTCTATTGACAATGGGTCATACTTACTATTGGATGGTTAGTTGGGAATATGGCCCAATATTGATAATTTACCTAACAGTGTTTTATCAGGCCTAAGGCCTAAAATAGCTAATTATCCCATATTCTAAAGCTTAAGCGATCTCTCATAATAACGCTGAGTTGATGATGCAACAATCCCTGGACACATTGCCCTAAAAGTGCTTCACTGGCCAACGCAATAGAGAGGAATGGCTTAGGTGACTTTGTATCCTCCTGTTATTATAACCAAGGTTTAGATCAGTGTTTAAACCCTCTAGTCAACTCATTAATTAACTTAATTTACTAGTATAACCTACTCTCTACAAACCCCCTAGAAGCAGATAATGGAAACCACTTAACTGAGGTATCACTATTGATCTCAGTCTAGCTTACATTGATGAATCCTGACCTACTCCCACCTTGAACTTGTATCAGCCAACTTTGACCTATGCTAGTAGCATGTAAAGGGCCTCACGTTGCACAAGTGATGCTCACTACAGGAGTTTAGTAGCAGAAGATATTAAATTTGCTCTAAAAGTTCTATAAGAGATATACAAAATTATTTACCCAAGCTCACTATATGATGTGATTTCAGAGTTAAATTCTGAGGGTTGGGGTCATCATTTCATTGGAATGAGACGCTGAGCCATAGAAAAAACTTTTAAAATGGAATTGGCTCCTATTCTGCACTCCATTAACAACAACTTGAGAAAACTTCTGGTTGTGCAGCTGGCGCTGCATATTCCCTCTCACCAGCCTAAGAAAGTAAAGAGGGAGCATGAAGGCTATACTATACATATGCAGCTATTTCAGAAATTGAGCAGGGTTTCTACCTTAATTGGTCCTGGTTCAAGAGATATAACTAGACTTACTCCTGACTAACAATAGAGACTGTACAAGATAAATTAATGCCTCAACCCCATTTCATTCACCAGGCTGAGACTTCTCTCTGCTCTGACAAAAAAACCAACACCACCAGGATGCTTTAACGCTCTTTTCATTTCCTTGTAATTAATCTCCTATGTGGCCTGGTGACAACTTTAGATTTATCAACCTGAAATCCTTAACACCCTCTCAGTTTACCTGCGCTGATGCTCTCCACTGTTTCACCAGTGAGACATCCAATTCAAACACTCACCATCATCTCTGTTCTACTAGGCTAAAGCCCTTCACTGTTCTGACAATGAGATTGAAACAGCCAGCCCAAATGCTTCAGAAGCCTCTCTATTCTCCCACGTTGAAGCCCCTTACTGTTCTGACAACAAGGTTGAAACGACCACCCCAAATGCTTCAGCACCCTCTCTGTTCTCCTGTGCTAAAGCCACTCATTGTCAAAACATGAAACAGCCAGGCTGAATGCCTTCACCCTTTTCATCTCTCTGCACTGATGCTCCATGTTGTTCTGATGAGGGGATTATAACAGCCAACCGTAATTCCTTATGCCTTTGCTGTCTCCCCACACTGAAACACCTCGCTACTCTGACATTGGAATCCAAGAAATTGAACCCTTTTTGGCCTTTCATCAATCAATTAATTTAATATTGTATCTATGATTTATTTTACTGGGTTTTGTTTTTCCTGTCAGTACCAGAATATCAAATTCTTAACCCAATCTAACTAGATAAGGAGGGTTATGAGAACTTACTACCTGACCAACTTTCTGAAATAAAAGTGCAACTTAATTCCAAATCTTAGACCCTTAATGCATTTGTCAAGCCGAGGCAACTGAACTATCTTCCCCTAACTAATGTGCCGCTTACCTTGGAGCTGCCCACCTGCCACCTCAAATTTGAAATTATATTTACTTTTTGATTCAAAAACTTCCATCTAGCACTTATAACCAGATGTGATTTTTTAACTGCCCTTATGAATTGAGGTGAGGCCACCATATTATTCCTTGCCGCTGCCTGCATGTCAATTAGACAAAGCATTTAAAATGCTTTCAATTTGCTGTTTTGACATTCACCTCACATCGTTTAACCTGACACCTATCAATATGAGTTTAGAGCTACCAAAAATGTTGTGAACCTAAATTTATTAAATAATCTATGCTGCCAAGATGAACCAATTGACCCAAGTTTGTTTTTTAGTTGCCAAGGAGAACTTCCATCTGACCAATATTCTTGTAGGATGGTTACATGAATTTATGCCAATATCCCTCAACCAACTTGATTCTCCAGATGCATTTTAGATACCATGCTACCCTGTGAACCTGAGGTCAAGCCTTCCTCAAGAAAACTTTCTAAAGGTGCCACATATTACTATACACTACTTCTCTGCCCTAATATGAGGTGGAGCTTGCCAATCCTGAGAAAAATGAGGTATCTGAACCTTAGGATCCCCAGATCTTTAAAATTAAGCATGTTGAAGAGAACAAAGTCAGAGATGGTGCCAATGAAAGGATTTGTCATACCAACAATAGCCCACAGATTTTGGGACCAAAGCAAACTGTATGCTTGATCAGCTAATGCACAACCTGCCTTCCCTGGTTAACTCACCTGACAATTCTGGTAGTTTAAGACCCTATCAAGGCTCACTACCCCCTGTTGAAATTGTTGCCATCCTAATTGGTGCTTAAGGGGGGATCTGTTGGAATTACCCTCATTTGAGTGAAGACTCAACTTTGGGTTACAAATTAATGATAATTATAATTGATGTGAGTATATTTATCTTTGCTATTGACATTGGGGTTATACTTATTATCGGATGGCTAATTGGGAATAAGCCCTAAATTAGGATTATCAACCACCCAACAATGTTGTATCAGGCCTAAGGCCCAGAATCGCTAATTATCCTATTTATTGAAAGCATCAAGCGTTCATACAATGACGCTGAGTTGATGACCCAAAAATTTCTGGACAAATTGCCCTAAAAGTGCTTCACTAGCCAATGAGATTGGGAGAAATGGCTGAGGTGACTAATATCCTCTTGATATTATGCCCAAAGTTGAATTTAATGTTAAATTTTTCTAGTCGCCTCATTAACCACCTTACGCTACCCATTATACCTTACTCTTTGCTAACCTCCTAATGGGTGGTAATGAAAACTACTTAATGGAGGTACCATTACTAATCTAAGTTGAGCCCACTATGATAAATTTTGATCTACCCCACTCTGAAATGGACTGTGTATCACCTACAATCCTGAATTGACTTCCACCCTCATATGGGGTATGCACCTATCCCTCATCATATCTTGATTCTCCCCTGGTACTTTATTTGGACCAAACTTTCTATCAATAAAATAATTCTTATCCCAAATATTTATTTTTAAGTAGTGAAAAGCTGTTTACCTCTTTGGTTTAGTTGCACCTAGACCAAAGAGCAGTGGGCTTATGGAGTAGGCATGCTATATACTAAGCAGCGAAGTTGGACCAGCCAGCAGTTAATTGTGCAAGTAGCATGTAAATGGATCTTATGTTACAGATAGAAGATGGCACTTTATCTAAACCAAAGTTGGTGAAATTTGTAGCCAATTTCTGAGATTCTGAACTTTAGTCAGATGATTCTGAGAATGCTGACAAATAAAGAGTTTATTGGGTTTATTGGTATCCAAACTTAAAAGGGCTTTCATAAAGGGGGTGAGAGACATGGTATAACCATTCAGGAAAGGTTTGAGATTTGAGGTTATTATCACTCGTATGCACTTTCCAGCTAACCTTGTACACCTGCCTAATACATGGAAGTTGGAGCGGATAGGGTTGAAAGGTCCAAGTTTAAGTCAACGTACCATACAGCAGTTATGATGTGACCCCTCTAGAATTATATGGAACTAGGTGACATAAAATTCACACACAGCACATAGTTATCCCTACAATTACCCATGGTACTAGTTAGCGGAAGGTAAAGTTGAGCCCTGAGCGAGGGTACAGGCAGGTTCCAGCTTTGATGGCCCTCTTTTCGTGTACACCCTTTTATATTATAAATTATGTCTCTACTTTACACCTTCACAACCCAGTATCCAAAAAATATCCGTACAACGGTAACAAATCAGAGGGTTCATTAAACCTATCTCAGGGGGTAACCACCTCTAAGGACCTAAGAGGCCTCTACAAGAAGCTTACGTTTGAACCTTGAGGCTAAACTACAACCTTTACCTACACTTTTAAAAAAGATGGTGGTGACTGGTACCGCACTTTAAACGAAGCCCGTACAATTTTAAACTAAGTTTGACATACCAAAACTTGATCTTTCACCTTCAGCAGCCCGAAGATCGTTGGTACAGGTTGGAGGGTGGCTTTAAGGGCAAGTTGTAGGGTATAAGTATAAGCTTAAGGGTTTTAAATGCGGTGGGTTTTATTTTACAGCATGCCAAGCATTTTGAAACCTCAATACGATTCTCAGGTAAGATGGGATCGAATTTTGTATAATTTTGAAACGAAGAATAAGGTTCAAAAGCCAAAAAATTGATGCCAGTGAATCAATTACACAGTATCCTAATGGCAACACCAAAACCATCAGCTCGTATAACCACTTCGACCAACCACTTTGGTAAGCGAAATTCAGGTGCAAACATCTTGGGTAGATATAAAGCTAACTATACCCACACTTCAGATTCGAAATACCAATATACCAGAACCACCATTTCAATTAAGGTTTAAAGCTCAAAAAGGGGTGACGGATCAAAAGCCGATTTAGGCCATATGGTCAAAATAGTTACTCCACCAGATTAGATGGTTTACCAAACTCTGGTAGCCAGTATAGCTTGATAAATACCATAGTTTATAAACCCGGTGGCCCATTCCTAGGTTAACTTACTGCGGATCTCAATTTTTCAGATCGGATCTACCAATTGTAAGCGTAGCTTAATACCAACCCGCGGTATTATAGTGGGCGACAACGGTTGGCATATTCACCCCCAACGCGTAGGTGATTTTAACTAAAGCCCAGCCACCTTTAAGCTTCAAAGAATGGATCAAAGCGGCTAATTCTTAAAAAAATTAAAAAGTTAAACCATCTGCCTCAGTTTAACCAAAGACCATCCCACGTTCAAACGTGCGGCTTTAAAACTTAGTACCAACCCACTAACCCGACCGGGTCTATACCCCGCGAGCCTGAATCAACCTAGCCGCCAACCTTCCCCCCAACAAAAACCTCAAGGGTCAAACTTTAAGCCAGATCAAACCGTTTATAGGCTTGAGGTCCAAGTATCGGACCCGTGTAAACTAAGTTCTTCGAGGGTAGCGTTGCGATTACAGATGCCACGATTTGGGAAAGTTAATAATTTTAGACCCTAGAAGCCATACTAGAGCTTCCCTATCCGCAACCCTTGGGACGGCATGTGGGGGGCAGCGATCAGCTCGTCAAACCCCCAAACTGAAAATTAGCCAATTAGATTAAGGTTACCCTGGACGGTAGATACGCCACACGTGGGATCGTAATCCGCTGAGGCTAAGGTAAAGGGGGCTCGGTCCCAATTACACCACGCAAAGGTCTGGATCGGGCTGCGGTGGCCAAGATGGACCAGCAGCTGCTCGCCCTAGATAATTAGCTTGCCGTACCGAGCCACGTACGCTGGCGGAGAACACACCGACGGATTCTTCGGAGCAGGAAGCCAATAGATTCTCGCAGTAAGGGGCCCACGCGACCAACTTGACGGGCATGGTATGCGCCGCTACCGTATGGATAGCCTCCGCCTACCCGATGAGGGGGCTAGCGTCGTAAAGTCGTCTTACCCTCCCCGAACTGGCCAACTTGCGAATATCCCACACCTTGACCAGCTGGTCGACGCCCCCGGTCGCGAACAGATGCCGGTTGGAAGGGTTCAGCGCAATCGCCGTGACGCTGCCGTCGTGGGAATTTTCGGTCTGGGAGATTAGCGCGCCGAGGGGGCTTACGTAAGCGACCGCCTTGCCGCGGCGATCCCACCGGATCACGCGCCCGCCGTCGGTGGCCCCGTAAAGCAGGTTGGGGTCGGCCCCCAAGGCTAGGTCCATCAAACTACCGGGCTGCTCCCTATGGATCAGCCCTACCGAGCTCGGAGCCAAGCCCGATACTTGGGCCGACACCTCCATGTCCCAGAGCGCAAAGGCGGGCGTCCCCAAAACCGAAGCTGGAAAAGGTGAGCATCGGCCCAACCTCTACCTCCCGTGCAAAGAAGGTTGTCGCTGTTGAAGGCGATCCCGTGCGTCAAAGTCACTTGGGAGCACGCGAGCCTACGCCTGTTAACCAACGCTACGAACCCCGTACCTGAGGAGCAGCGGCGCCTTCGACGTCACGATGCGGTTGAGCTTCCACACGTTGATGGCGTTGTCGTGGTCGGTTGCGGCGTAGAGCAGCTTGGTGGAGCTGTTGGGTTCCGTATCAACGCCGAACTCTGCGTTTACCATGCGCTCCTCAATTCCGACCCCGTGTCATGGAACACCGCGGTTGGTTTCAAGCTCTGGTTAAACTATGACGCAACGCCTTCCGCCCTCTACCTGAACCTTGGATGCCGCTATAAGGCCCTGACGCTTTAAGCGCGTGACCGAGTCGAACCCGTCGAACCCGGGTACGACTCTACGGGAATCGAGCGAGAGGATCTCGATGGCGGTTTCGGCCTCGCCGGCTAGATTTTCGCCGCGGGTGGCTTTAAGGTCAAGTCAGCGTAGGCTCGCAGAGGCTAAATACTTAGGCAGATGTAGCGGTTGCTGGTGGCCTTGCCCCGCTCCTTGGCATTCTGATAGTCGATCCACTGGAGCGAGGACCGGTTGACACGGCCCCTCGAGGTATAAAAATGGAGGAAGTTGTAAATCAGCGGGCTGGACTCTCTCCAGTTGAGGTAGGGGTCCTGTCACGTTACCGGAAAGTGGTGGGAGCGATACCTGCTCGCTCGCGGGACCGAGTTTGGAGGTGAACGTCTACGGAGCCGGTTAGGCTTAACCATACACCCACCGTTACCGTCCCAGCCTCTGAAGAAACAAGTCGGTTTAGCGGCAAAGAGTTAATGGCTTACGCATCCCGTCGGTTAAGTTTATAAACGCTCGTTGCGATTTCGGCTATTAAAGAGAACGACTAACAAGGTTGTTAAATAACAGGTGAAAGGGTAACATTCTCGTAAAGGATGCGGATAAAAATGGCCAAACTCGAAACTCTAAACCCCCGAAACTGCAAGGTAAACCGGGTTAAGTCGTATCAAAAAGGTTCTTGAGCGCGATAACCGCGCATGTTGAGGGGGAAATCTCAAACCATGGAACCCGGTACAATAAAAAAAGTGTACCAGCGTTAGAGAATCTTACCACCCCCTGGTCAAACTTTACAGTGGCCCGAAAACTTTATTAAACTGTGAATAAGTTATTATTATCAATCAACTTAAGTTTTTTTATGGGTTACAATAAGTTCACCTCCGATTCTTTTTTTATAACAAAAAATTTGGTTTTACCAGTACCGTTAACCCGTCCCCTCAAGATAAAAAACCCCTTCCAAGTCGTTATTCGAAACCTTTTGGTAAGCTCGCTATGGAACCCACAATTTTTTTTGGAAAGCCGTCAGGGTAAAATGATTAAGCTTCCAAGTAGCGGAATTTACTAAAAACTTTCCATCGGTTAAATTAAACCCCAACCGAAAAATCATCTTTTGGGGTACCGGTTAGGCTTTTTAACTTGAACCGATAACTTGAAACCTGATCCAGATATTCACTATTGGCTAACATCGACTTTACTAGCTGATGTCGAATCTTTTACTTGGATCTCTAGATTGGAATTGTCATACTCACTTATAACATTTATTTCTCAACAGTTGAAAGAACCATCTATAAAAATCTTTAGAGATGATCAGTTTACCCGAGGTAATGCCGACCAGGAGATAATTACCAAAAAAGGATAAAACTTGGACCAAAACGCTCAACCGAGGCGAACATCACTCAACCCAAATAGGGCTGCCAACAACAAACTTGTAGCTAACCCACATGGAGGGGGAGTGGGGGATCAGTAGCACAACTAGCTACATTATCATGATGCAAGGTATAGGCCAAAAGTAAATCAAGAGGTATGGTGGTATCCATCATATATGTTTAGTATCACCCCAAGGAAGTTACAGGAAGCGATTGTGTGCCACAATAGTGGCACCAGTATAGTTTGCAAGACCACACTCAGCTCAGGTATTATAATCAGGGGAGCCTGATGTAGGAGGCAACATTTGTGTTGCAACCTTGGGTTAGGGTTATGGGCCACTACCACAGCATTCAGGATTGAGGTGTAAGCTTTTTTATGGAAGTTGTGGGGTCACACTTACCTGCAGTGTACAGGTTGCTAAGATATCAGGGGGAGCTAGTCCCTCTACATGCGTCGCAGTCAGCTTATCTGTAGCTTTGTAGGGTGTAGGAAAGTCATTTTAGGCTGCCACATCAATTAGGAGCTTGTGATCAGATTGGAACAGTAGAGCATTCATTTACAGGTTATAAAAATGAGGGGGGATTATGCATCATAATCAGAGTTTAGAAACTATTCGAGGTGAAGGTCAGAGGGTTCAACAGGATCCCCCTGTCGTGGTTAAATGACATCATTATGAGGACCAATTGTAGAAATAAGGCTGAGCATGATGGGGCATTAGGACCAAGTTGGCAGGCCTGCCTGGCTTGTTGCACACTTGGGACCACCTCTGGGTAAGCACAAGATATGTCCAAGTTGGTTCTTTGGGTGTGTGCAATAGTCAGATAGGGGTTACATCTGTAGCATTAAGATGCACCAGCTATATAGAGAATTACAATGGGTTATTACATTTGGTGGGAGAATGGGCTTTGACACCCATTCAATTTATAATGTTGCCAAATCTAATGGAATTAAAACTTCATCAAGCACCCAAAGGTAAGCTTACTCAAGCTACAGTATAATGATGGATGAAAAGTTACATCAATTGGTTGGATTGGGTGCAAGCCACTCCCAATGGATGATGACTCAACCCAATTGTTTAATAATGGGATTTTTGGCCAACCTTCTTTGGTGGTCAACTTGGTTACAATAAACCCGTTCATTTTTATTTTAATAAAAATATTGTTTTCAACTCTTTACTGACCTTCTGGAGGAGGGCATTTATGAAATAGTCCTTTATACCCTTGCTCTGGGGCCTTTGGGTACCACCCTCCTACTTGGTGCTCTGTTTCCCCTACTGCTAGCAGTTTGTCCCTGGGTTGTGTTATGGGGCCTCCCCCACCACCTATCTGGGAATATGGGAGCTACAAACAATCTATTGATCCTCCAATTTAAGAACCTCAGCCAATAAGGCCCAGATATTCCAATGAAATTGGATTGGGGCTCTGGCATAAGAGTGTGGGTGAATGGTAAGGTGTTTGGTATAACATTCAGGCTCAACTCAATCATCATATCTCAATTTGGGTTCACATTTCTGAACCCTGAGTGTTGTAATTTTTGCCCATATTCCCAGCCTGCTAGATTACCTGGTGTTGCTAGGGGAAAATTCCCTAAAGCAAAGTGAATCAGAAATTGGTTGGCCCAAATTTTGGAGGAACTATGTTTGGGGGATTTTGGGATATTCGCCTGGTCATATCCATCAGGGATCAATCCGGATGAATACCTAATATCTCATCAGGTGGAGTGGCCAACAAAATAGGGGCATCTGATAGTGATTAACTATCAGGTGTACCAATTGGGATCAGTCAGGTTTCATCACTGACTGATTGGGAATGAATAGTGAGTTGCAAGGTGAGTGATGCCACCTGCAACTAGCAAATTGATTGGTTGGTGAAGTGACCTGCCATAATGGGTAAAAAGTCCCATTACCTAAGCAGGTCACTAGCTAATTATGGTTGGTTTGCTTGGATTGAGAGGAAAATGTTAGGGACACATTTTCTGACTCTTTCCATTTTAGGTCTTGAGGATGTCCAATGATGGAATTCTAGCCAGGATGGGGAAGACCATTGCTGCTGAGATGAGGAAGAGTGATTCAATGGCAATGGCTGCCATTTCATTGAAGTGGTGTCAACTGAGGGTTAGATGGCCAAATCCCCTATAAATTCCCTAGGATTCACTATAATAAAAGATATATAGAAACATAATTACTACCAAGATTAACATACATTAAAAAATTATTAGTTTTAGTGTAGACTTGGTTATAGTTAGACTATCAGCATCCAGTGTGAAGTTCCATATCAAGGATATTATTGCAGAAGGCAGTAATTGGAAGACTCTTAGAGAGAAAAGTAGAGATCCGTCCAGGGATCTAGAGATGAAGGGAACCACAATCAAGGATAGCTGCCAACTGTGTGTTGGGCCAAAAGAGACTGTCATCAGGAGATTTTGACAAAGATTGGGTGGACAGTAATACAGGGAACGAATCCCTACAAATATGACTTATCAAGTATTTAATCAGAAATACTGGCTGAAGCATTGGGCCAGATTATAGTTCTAACTCAACGACAGATAATAGTCTCCATACTATTTTTGGATAATATATTCTTTACAATGTGAGGTGCACAAGAAAACCAAACCTGTGCAGTAAAAAGATCACTAGGGTTGTTTGCCAATAAGAATAAACTAGTAAATTTTTACAAGTTGGTGCTCACTACAGGGGGTAGTTGAGTAGAAGAATCTATCAATTATGTCATATAAAGAAGAGATGAAAAAGTTGTGGACCAAGATCACCACAGTTAATCAGAATGCCTTAAACTCAGCGGACCATTGGGAGTTTGTGGCCTTGAGAGTGAGTAACCAAGGTGGAGGAAGGAGTTGAAAATGTAGAAAACTTCAGGAACGAGTTACTCAGAAAAGTAACCTCATTAAAGAGGAAAGAAGGAGACCTTGTCTGAGAAAACCTATTCCTGAAAATGGAACGTGAAGTGGATCACATTCATTTGAGAAAGTTTGGTGCAGACATTGAGAAATTGATGAAAGAAGTAGAGGATTTGAAAGCCCACAGATGTTCATGTGAGCCTGATATGGCCAGTGATGCCAAAGAGGGAAGTCCTTGAATGATACTTGGGAAGATGAATACCCTGAAAAATATGCCACCCACATTCAATGCTATTTTAGGATGATTCCTGAAGTCACTCCACAAGTGAGCCGAGTAGCTGAACCAAGAGAATCAGCCCAAAATGACTTGGAGGAATTCAGAGCAACACCTAAATTGCCCACATTCCATTGGGATAACGCCCCAGCATTTTTCTGACTATTTGACATGACTATGAATGGATATGGGGATCATCAAAAGGCGTTGACAGTCATGAACTGTTTGGACACAGACTGCCAGAACCTAGTGTTACCCCACTTGGAGGGGGACAGCTGGTCATATGCCAAGGCTAAGGCAGCTATAATGAAGGAGTTTGGGAGTCCAACCCATATGTCAAAATGCAAGCAAGAATTTATGGGAATTCAATTCCATAAAGATGAGTCTCTTGCAAGCTTTGCAGATTGATTTTACCAGGAGTTGCAGATCCTGGCTGGAGAGAAGGTGTTAGATGACTTTGATGCAAGAATCGCTTTGCAAGCGGCCCTTTGGCCCTATTGTGATTTGCATCAAATGATGTCTACTGTATTCATGACCAAGATAACTACCTCGCAAATGGTAGATAACCTGAAGATTTTGGGAGTGACATTTGATGCCCCAAATAGAAGCTTCAAGTCCAATCCAGTTCAAAATCTGAATCCCATAAAGGGAAGTGAAGAAGCAAAGGAGACTTTTAACTGAACTGTGCCAGGAAATAAGCCTGAGGAATTCAAACGGTTAAATAAGAAAGAGAAGGTCTGCTTCCAGTGTGGTAGGAAAAAACATTTCGCCACACACTGCAAAAAGCTGAAGGATCAAATTAACGTGGTCCAGGCTAAAGAGACAGCAGTAGCCAAAGATTTGGGAAAAGGTCCTGCTGCCTAGACAAGGAACAGTCTAGAGTGGCGGAGAAACCTGTTCCTCCTGATATCATGAATGAAGAGATAGATATTAGTGATCTGTTCATAGATGACGAGCAGGATCAGCTATATCAAGTGGTCAACATGGATATAAATGCTGTGACCAGAGCTGGGGCGAAGAAGATTGACCCTGAGATAGTTCAGGAAGTTGCCCAGCCGTATGCCCAACAACTGGTGGAGAAGATTTGGACTGCCAAGAATCCTGATGAGTTAACCAATGTTCGCTTAGATGAGGCCAATCTGTCAATTCCCCCTGGCGTGATTAAGGAATCGTTTCCTGAATTATTAGCACAGATTATTCATACCCTAGATTCAGCTAATAATGCCGCAATTCACTCAGTAAATACTCTATTACAATACTCCAAGTGTACATATATAGATATTCAAGTGAATTGAGTGAGGGTGCAGGCAATAGTTGACAGTGGAGCGCCCATCAATATTGTTTGACCAAGCTGGTGAAGAAGATGAAGATCTCTCCAGACTTGGAACACAAGAAAGAATATGGAACAGCTGGGCCAAACACCACCATTTCCTGTGGAGCATATAGTGTGCTGCCACTACAATTTGGGTTGTTGGTGGTATCCATGCCAGCAATAGTTTTGGCAAACCAAAACTATGATATCCTGATCAGAACGGAGTTTCTGCGGAAGTACAGAGTTAAATGTAACTTCAAGGATAATACGTTGACCATCCTGGGTCAGATGTTACCATTAGTATACCAGAAGGATGGTGAAGTTCCATTGAACCAGAGAAATAACTTCATTAATCTGATATACAATGATGGCATTGTACCAATTCAATACCAATTAGTTGGTAGGAAGCAATGAGAGATGCTGGCGGAAATCCTAGAAAAGTGGGGAATTCCCTTAAGGATCAAGAAGGAGAGAACCATACCAGCCGGATTGCAGATGATAGTTGACACAGGGTTGACTTTAGAGATTATGGAGCTGTTGTATGGAGAAGTCTGAAGCCCCTGGAAGAAGTCCAGAGTGGAGCCATGGGTGGCTCCCAGGATAATCATGCTGGGCCATGGAGAAATATGAGTTCTCTTGGCAAATTTAAGTGAAAAACTGATGAAGATCAAGAGGAATCAAATCATCACATTTATTCATTTAATCCCAATGGCAGAATTGAGATGATTCCATGATTTTGGGTCTCTTGAGGAAATGGGATTACTGGCTGGAGTGGCCAAAAGCATCAATCTATTGGTTGATTGGGAGCAGCTCGCAGATCTGCCAGAAGGGCAGAAGGAGGAGGTGCTCAAATTATTTGAGAGATATTGGGAAGTGTTTGCTCAGGATGACCATGATTTGGGATGCGCACAAGACATAATTCACAAGGTCGACACTGGGGAAAATCTACCAATAAGAATGAGACTGATCTGAAGATCAAAAGCCACTGAAGTAGTAGTGGAAGATGAAATCAGCAAACTAGTGAAGCATGGGTCTCTAGTTCCATCTCCAAGTCCCTGGGCAAGTCTGATTCTGATTGTAAGAAAAAAGATGGATTGAATCGGGTAGTGATTGACTATCTGAGGCTGAATAAAATTATGGAGAAGGATTTGTATCCCCTACTGAGGATTGATGATGCGTTGGATCGATTAGGAGAAGTGAAGTATTTCTCTGTGATGGACTTAATCTTGGGATACTAGCAGATCAACTTTCCAAAAGAAGACCAAGAAAAATGTGCAATTATCACCGCACAGGGATTATACCAGCCAACGAGGATGCCCCAGGGTCTTTGCAATGCGCCTGCGACGTTTCAGAGGGCCATGGACATGATATTAAGCGACCTGAAGTTGTCATGCATCCTGGTATATCTGGATGATATCAATGTGTTCAGTAGAACGTTTACTGATCACCTCCATCACTTGGAAGAAGTTTTTAAGAGACTGTTTATGGCTAACCTGAAGATCAAGCCATGGAAGTGCCACTTCTTCAAGAAGGAGCTGGAATACCTGGGATTTATGATTAATCAAATGGATTGCAGCCACAACCCCAGAAGATAGCAGCTATTGAGCGCATGGATGTGCTGAATAGTGTCCAAGACATTCAATTATTCCTTGAGATGGTCAGATACTACAGAATATTTATCTGGGACTTTGCAAGAATAGCCAAGCCTTTGTTTCATTTACTAAATGATCTGAAAAAAGGATTTATATGGAATGAAGAGGCCCAGGACTCCTTTGATGAGTTATGCCAGTATCTGATAAATTTGCCAATTCTGAAATATCTGAATTTCAATCGGGAGTTTATCATTTAAACTGATGCTTCATTGATGGCAATCAGCACCATACTGAGTCAAGTAGATGAACTTGGGGATGAACATCCAGTGGCATATGTGAGCTGGACACTCTCATCCACTGAGAGGAATTACACTGTGACTGAGTGTGAATGCCTTGCGGTCATTTAAGCCTGTAAACAGTTTTGGGTGTATGTCCATAGAACGCACTTTAAGGTGGTGACAGACCACTCTTTGCTGCATTGGCTGCACAATCTATGGGAACTGTCAGGCGGACAGCAAGTAAGAATTAGACTGGCCTGCCAGCCCAGATGCCAGAGCATCCAAACAGCAAACCAGAATGCCTGAGGCACTGCTGCTGATATGACAAATATGGAACCATAAAGGAGTTCCACCAATATATGCCAGTGAGCCAGAATTTCATATAGGCACAAAATAAAGTACTAGATGCACATTTCTGTTAACCCCAAGGGGTACGAGAACATTGGTGGATAAGGCAGCTTAATTTTTAACATGTAAAAACTAATTTTTAGGAAGAATTTTCAATGGAAATTTAGAAAAGAAAAATTGACCAACAATTTTCTCAGTGCGATATGACTGATTAAATAGTAGTCAATTTGGGGGAAAACAAAGCTGGGATTGGGTCCCTCAAATTTGACCTAACTGGCAAATTATTTAGAATGGGCAGGTTAGTTCCTTGGGAACCATCATCACAAAATTTGGCAGCAGGCTGAGTTGCTGTTGATTCAACCTCAAACGCCTGAACCAAGGATCAACTATGTTTCTGACAGTTGGCGTGATGGCGTTTAGCCCTATGAGCGGTGGGAATCCCCCAAGGCCACCCCACATAGGGGTGGGCCCATTTGATTAGAAACAGGTTTGGGACTGTAAGTCTCAGGGAATGTCCTTTGGCTCTCAATCAGGTCATCTTCCTGTTCCTGAATAAAAAGACACCGAAGAGGATGGCAGTACCTCTCATCACTCAGGGCAATCTCACTCATGTAGTAGATGAGCGATGGGTGACAGCTCGTCCGCTTCAGATCCCACCCCCAATACCCACACTTACCTCAGCAGGACTGTTGCGGGGATTAGTGAAATTTGTGCTGAGATTACTGAATTGAAATTGGTCAAATCTAATTTGGCCGGCAATATGGCTGATGCCCAAAATTCAAATGGCTGTAAAAGCATGAAGAATGAGATAACAGCCAGATCACTTGATGGTTCCAATTCAATCACTAAACCAGTAGAACAAATATTGGGCGCCATCAATGAGGGTTCAAAGCCCTCTGATAGTAATTTGGGAGTTGCGCCTGATGTGCTGCTGTTGACCAAACAAATGGTTAAATGACTGAGCGCGGGTGGGTTGGCCATCCCAAACCCATTCCCAACCAAATGGACCCATCCCTATATGGGATGGCCTTGGGGGATTCCCATCACCCATCAGGCCAAACACTGTCATGCTAACTGTCAGAAACGTAGTCAAGCTCTGGTTCAGACATTTGAGGTCAAACTGACAGAGACTCGGCCTGCCACCAAATTTTGCGATGTCAGTTCTCAAAGAATAAACCCGCCCATTCCCAAACAATTCGCTGGTTAGGTTGAATTTGTGGGCCCTGACCCCATCCTGTCACTACCCAATTGACCACTATTTAATCAGTTGCATGGCACTGAGAAAATTGTTGGTCAATTTTCTTACTTTCCTTTCCAAATAAAATTTTACCTAAAAAACCAAATTTTTTATTTTCCATTCTGACCGCATCCCAGATGGCATTTCCCTGGTGGCCCATCACCCTCAGTCCAGGTGGGCTTTACCAATTCTTTTGGTCACTATGGCTCCCTCCATCGCCAATTGGGCCCAGCGAGTATGACACTTTTGGCTTTACAACCCCACTCTTATGAACTTGTGGCAACAATACATGAGGATCTTATGGCCCTATGTCCATCAATGGAAAGAAAGAATCCATCTCCTTATTGCCCCGATGAGATGGCCTCTCAAGCCAAGAATCTCGTCAAAACTATCCCAGTAATCCCACCTCTAGCAGCTAGAACCACTGATTTGGGAATGGGTTCAGTGTGGTTTGTCATTGGGATACTCCTCACCCTGTTGTTGCAACACTACTTTGTGGTATCACATTTTCCAGCTCTATATCAGGTCGTACAGTTGGCAATGCCTCTGGCATTCTGGCTTGCTTTTTGGGTGCTCACGCATCCCAACTGGCAGGCTGGTATAAACTTCTTCTGTCATTTCCATGACAGGGACGCCCAACCCACCCATGCTTGGTCACTGGGCCGCTCATTCAGTCAATGGCATTGCATCAGGTGCAACACCCAATTTGTCAGCAGGAAGCTGCCTATCGGGGGTGATGCCTGACAAATTTGGGAGGGGAGAGATTTTTCCAATTGTCATGTTAATTGAATTGCACCCATTGGTCATTCCGGCCGATAGATCAGTCTTCATACCTTTTTGACCATTTGAGATCTGAACATCAGGCAAATTACCACTTGAGTTAGTTTCAATTGATTTCAATTTGACAATCTCAGCGCAGATATTGCTGATTCCTCATAACATTTCTGCTGAGGTAAGTGCGGGTACTGGGGTGGGATTTGAAGTGGAAGAGCTGTTACCCAGCGCTCATCTACTATGTGAGTGAGATCGCCCTGAGTAACGAGGGGTAAAGACATCCTCTTTGATGCCTTCTTATTTGGAAATGGGAAAATGGCCCAGTCAACACCCAGAGGACATTCCCTGGGACTTACATTACCCTTTCCTTTTCCCAAGGGAAGGGCCCCACCACCGGGGAACTGCACGAGAACCACATTCTTGTGCGCCTTGGGTAATTTGATTGCCATAATAGTAGCGACTTTTTTTGGGGGGGGGACAGGGAGCTTTGGGGTGGATAAATGGAACGCATCAACCAGGTCCATGCAATTTTCACAATCGCGCGCCTTGACCCAACTGTTTTCATAGGCTGGATACCCTTTCCAGGCCACAAGATATTGTATGGAATGACAGGATTTCTGGGATTCCAGGGTAGCTTCTACCTCAGCCTCCTCTTCATTATCGACAATAATTGGTTCCAATTCCATGGGAATTGCACTCTTGAAGGGTGACAGCTGGAAAACATGGAAAACGGGATGCTGCTTCCAATGCGCGGGGAGCTTCAGTCAGAACGCCCCATTACCCAACACCTCCTCCACCAAATGGGGTCCCAAACATTTGCTAGCGAATTTGCGGGAAGGGGCCTGGATTTTTAAGTGACAGGTGTCAAGCATAATGTAAGAGCCTTTCATAAACTTGTGCCCTGGAGGATGCTTCCAATCCGCGAACTGCTTGTAGTCATCTATAGCTTTGGTGAGGTGTTCCCACACTAAGTCTTGAGTCAATATAATATGAGCAGCATGGTCCATGGCAGCTTGAACCTTTGGCTACAAGCACAGTCTGACCAAAAATGAAGGATTATAACCCAACGTTGCTTCATAAGGGGAAAACCCCGTGGATGTGTGGGTTCCATTATTGTACGCGAATTGGGTGAGGGGGAGATCATTGGCCCAAGTATCCTGCATGGCTGTAGCATAGCAATGCAGGTACTGTTCAAGAACTTGATTGACCCACTTGGTCTGGACGTCAGACTGAGGATGATACGCCATGGAGCAACAGGGGGATATTTTCAGGATTGATAGGAATTCACTCCAAAACTGCATGGTGAACTGGGAACCACAATCGCTGACGATCTCTTGGGGAGACCAAACATCAAAAACACATGACATACGAAAAGGTGGGCAGTTTCTTTGGACATAATTGTGGAAGTGCAGGGGATAAAGAGGGAAAATTTTGTAAAACGATCCACCACTACCATCACCGCTGTGAACCCATTAGAACAGGGGAGCTCAATGATAAAATCCATGGACACCAATGTCCATGGACCCTCCGCCTGCTGTAAGAGGTGTAGGAGGCCATTTTTTCCAGAGCAATCTGACTTAGCCCTGGCACAAGTAACACAATCAGCGATCCAGCCTGAAAATCCTTTTGTCAAACCTGCCCAATTGTAGGTCCATTTGATCAAATTGATGCATTTCTTAGAACCAGGGTGACCAGCCTTGAGGGGGGTTGTGATGGGTGTGAAATACCTTATTTTTGGAAAGAAAGGAGAACCCAAATGTGAGATCTAAAATAAATAAGACCCTCCTTCAGTGAATATAGGGAGTGTTTATGCTTCTGGTGAGATAACTGCTCAATCAACTCCACGCCCTCAGGGCAGGCCATTTGACTGGCTAAGATCTGAGCAACTATTGGAGCGTCAGGGGCCAGAGTGATGGAAGAAACAACAGGGGGAACAATTGACAAGATTTGGGTGGTAGGAATCACAGTACCGAGGTCCACTTCCTCCAGATTCGTGGAACTGTGGGTGGGGCTGCGGCTGAGAAAATCAGGAAGTACATTTAGTGCCCCTTTTATGAATTTGTATTTGAAATTGAAACTGCACAGGTCCCAATAGGTTTGGGCTTGCCGGTGTGCCAATTTTTGGGGTTTATGAAAGTACAACAGGGTCTGGTGATTCATGTGAACCATTAATTCATGTCAGGCATCCTGTAACAGGTACCTCCAATGAGTTAAGGCCCATGCAACAGCTGCCAACTCCTTGTCATAAATATCTCAAGACTGCTCCATGGAGGTAAACTTTTGGAAAAATTAGGCGACTGGGTGTTCCAAACCATCATGCTCCTGGAGCAACACTGCTCTGACAGCTACTGATGACGCATCACATGCAACTATATATGGCTTGGTGGGATTGGCATGTTTTAAAATGGGAGGGGATACAACACACTCTCTCTAATTGATTTGAACGCCTGTTGGCATTCGTCCATCCAATGAAAAGGTACGTTTTTCCCTGTGAGTGGGTGGAGTGGGGCGGCGAGCTGAGAGAGTGCGGGGGAGAACTTTTCTAAGAAAATGATGGTTCCCAAGAAACTCCATAGTTGTTTCTGGGTAGTCAGAGTTGGCCATTCCCAGATAGCATCCAACTTATTGGGAGGGATTGCGACACCATCTTTAAGAACCAGGTTCCCAAGGAAAGTGACCTCCTCCTTATAAAACTAACACTTGGACGGTTTGAGGAGCAACCCTGCCTTATGAAAGGCGACCACCACCACTTCCAAGTCGATAGCGTGTTGTTCAGGAGTGGGGAGTGAACCAGAATATCATCAATGTATGCAACAGCACAGTAGAACTGGAGGTCACCCAGTACATTATTGATCATCTGTTGAAATGTAGCGGGAGCATTCTTCAGCCCAAAAGGCATTACCCAAAATTGGAAAATGCCAAGCTTCATCCAGATCTCTGTTAACCATTCCTGCCCTTCCATTACCCAAATTTGGTTGAAGGCGTTCACCAGATCCAGCTTAGAGAACACATGGGATTTGGCGATTGCCTGACTGATTGTCTGCTCCAGAGGCAATGGGTAGGGATCAGTAACTGTTATTTTATTTAAATGGCCGTAATCCACGCAGGGATGGAGAGAACCATCCGCTTTTTTGGTGAAGATGATGGGGGAGGCGACGGGTGAAGTTTCCTTGAACAGCCAACCTTTTTTCAAAATATCATCCAACCAGGTATTGAGTGCAACTTATTCCTCCGCTGTATGGGGATACAGCGCACAGTTGATGTTCACCAACTCCACAGTCATTCAAAACCCACAATCATACCTGGTGTGTTTAGGCAGACAATCTGCCTTTTCCATATTGAAGATTCTCTGATAGCGCATTAAGTTTTTGGGGAAATTGGCTGGAACGCCCGCAGAAGTGACTAAAGTAGTGATGGAGCTAGTTCCTTGTACTTTCTTGAGGGTGTTGATCAAAGGAAATTCTCCCTCTAAATGATCATTGGTAAATGACAACATATTAGACTCTAAATGAATCTTCACATGTTGTTGACGCCACCACCCCACCCCTAAGATCACCAGAAACACCAAGTTTGGCATAGCCAAAAAGCGATCACAGAAGCTGAACTGGTGGATTGAATAAGGTACTGGTCGGCGAATGACATATGAGGGTTGATAAGCAGATAGTCCACCATCACTGAGGAGCCCGCATCCATTTCCAGTTTTAATTGTTGCGCCAATTCAACACTCATAAAATTTCCCGCGGCTCCAGTGCCCACCAGGGCCTCAAAGAGACGTGATGAGAACCAACGCTAATCTTCATGGGAGCTAATAAGTAAGCGTAGTTCTCCTTTTTGATAGTTGTGGATGAATCCAGTGATACTGAAGAGATGGTAGTGGGATTTGAGGAAACCAATGGGCAAATAGACGTGGCAACTATGGGGTATGGTTTTGGAGGATCGAGTGTGGCTGGTCTAATGCGGTCAGAAATAATCTTCTTTAAAAACTGGCTCAGTTGGAAAGAAGGGACCATTGCTGCGCTTATACACGTGAAAAAGGTGGAAATGGCTAAGAAAAATTGTTGGTCGATTATGTCAGGTGGACAGCAATTAAGAATTAGACTGGTCTGCCAGCCCAGATGCCAGAGCATCTGAACAGGAAACCAGAATGCCTGAGGCACTGCTGCTGATATGACAAATATGGAACTGTAAAGGAGTTCCACAAATATCTGCAGGTGAGTTAGAATTTCATATAGGCACAAAATAAAGTACCAAATGCATATGGCTGTTAACCCCAAGGGTACTAGAAAGTCAGCAGATAAGGCGGCTTAATTTTTAACATGTAAAAACTAATTTTTAGGAATAATTTTTAATGGAAATTTAGAAAAGAAAAATTGACCAACAATTTTCTCAGTGCGATATGACTGATTATATAGTAGTCAATTTAGGGGAAAACAAAGCTGGGATTGGGTCCCTCAAATTTGAACTAACTGGCAAATTATTTAGAATGGGCAGGTTAGTTCCTTGGGAACCATTATCACAAAATTTGGCAGCAGGCTGAGTTGCTGTCAGTTTAACCTCGAACGCCTGAACTAAGGATTGACTACATTTCAGATGGTTGGCATGACAGTGTTTTGCCCAATGAGTGGCAGGTATCCCCAAGGCCACCCCATATAGGGGTGGGCCATCTAGTTGAGAACGGGTTTGGGATGCCTGACCCGCCCGTTCTCAGTTGCTGGGCCATTTGTTTGGTCAATGGCATTGCATCAGGTGCAACTCCCAATTTGTCAGCAGGAAGCTGCCCATCAGGGGTGATGCCTGACAGATTTGGGAGGGGAGATTTTTCCAATCTTCATGTTAATTGAATCGCACCCATTGGGCATTCCAGCTGATAGATCAGTCTTCATACCTTTTTGACCATTTGAGATCTGAACTTTGGGCAGATTGCCACTCAAATTAGTTCCAATTTATTTCAATGTGACAATCTCAGTGCAGATATTGCTGATTCCTCATAAAAGTTCTGCCGAGGTGAGTGTGGGTACTGGGGGTGGGATCTGAAGTAAAAGCTGTTACCCAGTGCTCGTCTACTACATGGGCGAGATTGCCCTGAGTAATGAGGGGTACAGCCATCCTCTTTGGTGCCTCTTACTTGGAAATGGGAAAATGGCCCAGTCAACACCCAGAGAACGTTCCCCAGGACTTACAGGAACCTGAAGGATGACTGGCCTGATGGGCACTTAAGCTTCAGGCTTATGATTATGAGATAGTCCACGAGTGGGGGCTTCTCACCAGAATGCGGATGGCTTATTGCGGTTACCAATGGTCCAGTTGGTATATCCACAGGTGGATGAGCTATTCCAGAGAATGGTCAAAGGAAGAATTGAGGACGAGCCTTGAGAAATCCAAGGTGCGCTTTGAAAAGTGATGGAAAACACTGAGACCATGGATGGACAAGTATTTAAGATGTTAATTGGGAAACAACTATTATTCCCAAAACTGTCAGAAAGAGCAGTAATAGACTAAGCCGCTCATAAGGTTGTTGGGCATAGAGGCCTGAGAAAAACAACTGACCATGTTTGCCAGTATTATTACTAAGAATTGATTAACTATGATGTCACAGATCATCTGGCTTGTTGTGTGGAATGCTAACTGAATAAATCACACAAGTTTACAACTGGATACTGACTGGTCTGACCTGGATTTGCATGGCACACGGTGTCCATCAATGTGATGGGACCGCTGGCGATGAGCACAGGAGGAGTGAAGTACATCATAGTAGCCATTAACCATCTGATGAGATGGGTCGAAACAAAAGCCCTAACCAGAGTTGACACTACCAGTACTGCGAGATTCATCTTGGATCAAGTAGTATATCAGCATGGATGTCCACAAGTCCTACTGAGTGACAATGGGACCAACTTCACATCTCACGTGATCCTGAGGCTATACAAAATAATAGGGATCTGTGGAGTCATGTAAGTACCATACCAGCTGGAGATGAACGGACTGGTAGAACAGGTCAATGGGACGCTGGCCATGACGCTGAGGAAGCTAGTTTCAGGGAAAACTTCCGCGTGGGGAATGTACCTGAGTTTGGTGACGTTTGCCTACAACATTAGTTATCATACAGCGATGGGAAAGACGCCGTTTGAATTATTATATGGGAGGAAGGCCGCATTGCCACCAATCTTATTTGGTAGTAGAACCTATGTCAGGGATGAGTACCAAACAATACCTGAACTGACTGACGAGTATCCTGATTGATATGCAATTGCAAGCATTTGATACAACCTTAAAGAAAAGGATACAAGCAAAATCAATGGATGATAAGAACCAACCAGCATTGGAAGAATAACAAATAGGAGAAAGAGTCGCCCATTGTGATATGCATGGTTTCAGATGAAGAAACAAATTGGATGTGTTATGGTTGTAGTCCATTTGAAGTAATCGCCAAGACAGCGAACAATGCTTACTCCATCAAGAATCTCTTGGATGGAAGAGTAGTAAATCGAGTCCACACTAAGTATCTAAAGCGTTGGATTGAAGAAAAAATAAAAGAGTTCCCAAAGGACCAATGAACCATTAAGTTGGTCATGTACTGATTATTAGGTCAAGTCCAAAAAAGGACCTCTGAACCAATCTAGATGGTTAAGTCTTAAAAAAGGACCTCTAAACCATACAAAACTGGTAGATTTGAGTGCCCAGGATCCAGTTTGGGGGAAAAGATGGACCTCTGAACCTAAACAAAATCAAGTCCCATAGAAAAAAAGAGAGAATAAAAAAATTGATAAAAGATATTTGGAAAAAAGATTTTTAATGCATAAAAAAAGCTAATATATTTTTATAATTTTTATTTATATTGGTTGTCCTCAGTATGGGGATGATTCTGCCTATGTTGCCTTTTGGGGGAGGGAGGATGAATCGCGGTAAGAAATAGCCCATTAATATCAATATGCGATCAGACACTTGCAAGGGCGAGACCTACACAATACCACATTTGTTGAGCGGACGCCAAGCCCTGAGAAAACGTGACTAGGGGAAGGGAAATTGATATGTCAGAAGAAGCCAATCATGAAACCCCAGAGCAGAAAACAGCAATAGAGGAAGAGGCAATTGGTGAACAACCCTGAGTAATCCCAATAAGGCACTGGCGCCAGAATATTTGTCTTGAGTGCCTTCCAATGGGCTTCATAAAGAACACCAGACATGTGAGCCAGCAGCAAAGAAGGAATACTTGAGGGGGTTGTCAAATCATGCCCCCAATTAACGCCATCAATGGAAGATAGCGATGAGAAGCTCCAGAGAGGAGGCAGTTGTGTAAAGAATGAATTGCATCTTGCAAATGATGTCTATGGGCTTCACGGAAGCTAAAGCTGAATGACCAATGGAAGCCAGGTGAGGCTGGAAGCTTCATCAACCAACTTCAAAGAACATGTCCAGCAAAGAGGAGAGCATAAGCGGCAGTATACCAATCCAGAAGGTTGCCAGATCAGAGGGATTCAGCGCTAATGTCAATGCCTTGGTGACTTGGGCCCGGAGTTCAGCGTAGATAAGCTCAAAGTGTATGCTGTTACTAATTGAGAGCCCAGAAACCAGTACAGCAGATTTGTAAAATTGATCAATTCAGAAGAGGAACTCAGGGAGCAAGTCTGACACAGCCAAGAACAAAATGATCCAGAGAAACTGGCATGACCTCCAGAGCATTGATGATGATGATGTTTGGAGCATCAGCGAAAGGAGCCAAATCAAGGAGGGTTTTGAAGTCCAACTCAGGGATTTGACTGCAAGGGAAGAGTTGGCCGAGAGTTGTTCAAAATGATGGCAAGCCTGGTTTCAGAGGGATTGGTTACTGTTTCCAGTAATTCAACGGAAGGACTAGCCGCTTGCACCAGACTAGGCGTATGAGTCCTGGAGGGACCATAGAAGAGATATTGTCAGGCATCCTGACTCATCTGCTGGAAGAGGCAGAGGTCCATATCTGACAAACTGTTAAGAAGTTGCTGGTAGCGGGATTCTGAGTTTGACATATGAGCAGGATTAGAGGGGGGATGTTAGACTTATATAGAAGTTGATATTATGCTCTCTATAATTCATTAGGCTCCAATTTGGGAATTTATTTCAAAATCAATTAAATAAGCTTTCCAAGGGAAGACTCAAGATGACTTACAGCCAAGAAGTTATGAGCGACATAACTAGGGCAAATAGAAATAAGTATTCTTAATCAAGCCGTGAAACAAATGTTGATGGCAAGAGTCTCCTGTCTAGGATGAGGAGAGAATCAGGAATTCAAGGACGCTGGACCAAGAAATTCTGAATATGACAGCGGGTCATATGCCCTGATGGGGGAAAACCGGATCCCAGGAATAATATCATCATGAGTAAATTGATCAGCCTGGCATGACAAGAGGTCGTGGGGACCGCGCTCTGAGTAGGCGGTAGTGAGGAGGAAGAGGAGGAATGACATATTCCAAAGGTCGTCCCAAGCAGCATTGAGTATTGACAAGTGTACTCTGCTTGAAACAATGAAGTATTGACCAGGTGTCTGAAGTGGTGTTCCCATGCCCCAGACCTTTTCTCGCTGGAAATCTAGGCAAGAGGGAGGATGTGTTGGGATTTTTGCCCATATTCCCAGCCTGCTAGATTACCTGATGTCGTTAGGGGAAAATTTCCTAAAGTGAAGTGAATTGGAAATCAGTTGGCCCAAATTTTGGAGGAACTATGTTTGGGGGATTTTGGGATATTTGCCTAGTTGTATCCATCAGAAATCATCCGGATGAATACCTAATATCTCATCAGGTGGAGTGGCCAACAAAATAGGGGCATCTGATAGTGATTAAATATCAGGTGTACCAATTGGGATCAGTTGGGTTTCATTACCGACTGATTGGAAATGAGTAGTGAGTTGCAAGGCGAGTGATGCCACCTGCAACTAGCAAAAAAACCGGTTGGTGAAGTGACCTGCCATAATGGGTAATAAGTCCCATTACCTAAGCAGGTCACTAGACAATTATGGTTGGTTTGCTTGTATTGAGAGAAAGATGTTAGGGGTACATTTTCCAACTCTTTCCGTTTGAGGTCTTGAGGATGTCCAATGACAGAATCCTAGCCAGGATGGGGAAGACCATCGGTGCTAAGATGAGGAAGGGTGATTCAATGGCAACGGCTGTCATTTCATCAAAGAGGTGTCAACTGAGGGTTAGACAGCCAAATCCCCTATAAATTCCCTGGGATTCACTATAATAAAAGATATATAGAAACATAATTACTACCAAGATTAACATACATTAAAATATTATTAGTTTTAGTGTAGACTCGATTATAGTTAGACTATCAGCATCCAGTGCGAAGTTCCATATCAAGGATAATATTGCAGAAGGCAATATCTGGAAGACTCTTAGAGAGAAGAGTAGAGATCCGTTCAGGGATCTAGAGATGAAGGGAACCACAATCAAGGATAGCTGCCAACTGTGTTGGGCCAAAAGAGACTGTCATCAGGAGATCTTGACAAAGATTGGGTGGACAGTAATACAGGGAACGAATCCCTACAAATATGATTTATCAAGTATTTAAAAAAATACTGGCCAAAGCGTTGGTCTGGATAAAAGTTTTAACTCAACTACAGATAATAGTCAACATACTATTATTGGATAATATATTCTTTACAACGCGAGGTGCATGAGGAAACTGAATCTGTGCAGTAAAAAGATCACTAGGGTTGTTTTCCAATAAGAACAAACTAGTAAATTTTTACACTGAGTCAAAAAGCTTTAGGGGAAGTTTGGTTGAGGGTTAGGCTCAGCGCTGGGCTGTGCCCCTCCCAAGCCATACTTTAAGCTCAAAGGAGCCTAAAGTATGGCGCATAAAGGGCTCCTCAGAGGGTGATCTTGAAAGGTTAAGCCTAAACTTTCTGAGCCTCAGTTTCAGACTTTAGCATTCTATGTGCCGTTCTAGCCTCCTTTACCTCACCTTACCTTATGGCTTCCATAGCATGACAGTTTTTGTAATATAATGTCTGATAATTACAAGTCAGATTATATAATAAGTGTTTTAGTTCAAAATAAGGACAAAAGTGTCCAAAGACCCTGTTCAATTCTTGGTGGAACTCTCAAATTGGGGCAATACCTTCATTAGTAAACTTGGCCAAATAGGATGAGTTTAGTAGTTGGCTTGCACCAACCATGTGGCGGAATAAGGGAAGTCCATCTGAGGTTCCTCCCCATCTCATTAACCATTTAAGTAAAGCACCTACATGGGGACCACCCCCTTTTATAGCCTCAGAGGGGGTCCTACCAGGTGTAAGAATTTTCCCACACAGTGATTGGTTCAGATATATAAAGTCCTTGACTAATGGACTAGTCTTACCTATATAGACCCTTCATTGGTGTTTGGATTTTTACCCATATTCCCAGCTAACTAGATTACCAGGGATTGCTAGGGGATAATTCCTTAAAGTGAAGTGAATTGGATATCAGTTGACCCTGATTTTGGGGTAACTATGTTTAGGGGATTTTAGGTTATTTGCCTGGTCAGATCCATCAGGGATCGATCTGGACAAATGCTTAAGAACTCGTTGGGCAGAGTTGCTGAAAAATAGGGGCATCTGATAGTTAATCAACTATCAGGTGTATGGTTGGGATCAGTTGGTTTTCATCACCAACTGATTGGAAATTTAAGGATCAAGTTGTGAGGTGAGAGTTGACATCTGCAACTAGCAAATTGATCAGTTGTTTCATGACCTGCCTTAATGGGTAACCAGTACCATCATCTAAGAAGGTCACTAGCCAAATATTGTTGGTTCGCTTGGACCAAGAGGAAAACATTAGGGACACGTTTTCCAACACTTTTCATTTTAGGTCTCAAGGGTGTAAACAGAAGAATCCTAGCCAGGATGGGGAAGACCATTGCTGCTGAGATGATGATGGGTGATTTAACAGAAAAGGCTGCCATTTCATCAAAGAGGTGTCAACTGAGGGTTAGATGACCGAATCCTATTATAAATTCCCTAGAATTCACTCAAAAAAAATAGTTCTATAGTCTTATAGTACTCATCCGGCATATAGTTTAAGTAGTAAACTTTATCAGCTTTCAATTGTTCTATTCTTTCTTAAGGGATATTATTGCTGTATGCGATAATTGGGAGACTCTTTAAGGAAAAGAGTAAGGATTTGAGAGGGGATCCAGAGAAAAAGCAGAAACAAATTGGGGATTTCTGCCAAATGTGTGTCAAATTGGAGAAACTGTCACCAGGGAATCTCAGAGAAGATCAGGTTAGACAGTACAAGAAAACAAATCCCTATTTTAAGACATCTCAAGTATTTTGAGCAGAAATACTGGCAAAGCATTGGGCCAAGATCTAAGAATTCCATTCAACTACAGATAATAGTTGTCATACTATTATCAACCGATTATACCAACAACAATACAACGCAGACAAATTTCACAAGAACCAAACCTGTGCAAATAATAAGTTTATAGGGGTTATTGGCAAGCAATATCCAGACCCATATATTTTTACAGGTTAAGAGGACCAAGTTGGCAGGCCTGCCTGACTAGAAGCGCATCCTGGACCACCACTGAGTAAGCAAATATATGCTCAAGCTGGATCTGTGGGGTTTGTGCAATACTCAAGTTAGGGGTTACATCTGTGGTATAGACACATTGTTGACCTGCAATTTTACACAGAAACTATGTCATGTCACCAGCTATTATTTTGTAACTGATCATTGGTGTAAAGTAAAGCATTTTAAATAAACTACAATAAATTTTAATTTATACTGAATGTCAGACATTTGCCCTCTCCACTGAAAAATAAGAATGTTGCAGGTCAAATTCAGCCAAAAAAGGGAAATTTTAGCCATTTGCAATACTCCAATGCCCTTAAAAAAGATTTGATGATAATAATGAGAATATTGGCCAAAAGACCCTGGCCAATTCTCAATGGAACACCATTAATTGGGGCAACATGAGTTTGAAACCTCTACAGGTACCAAACATAAAATCAAATGGTCAGATTACTCTAACCACATGACAGACTTTGGGGCTACCATTGGAAGGCACTTTCCCACCACCCCAAAGTCCTTCATCACACTTTGTGGGGACCCCCTTTTATAGGCTTTGTGGGGGTCCCCTAGGTGCAAGAAATTACTTGGGTGATGATTGGCTTAAGTTTATAAAAAAATTACCTCATGGGTACATTTTGACCAATCAAAATTCCTCTTCTTTCATTCCACTGCCCTGAAGCAAGTTCTTGAGTTGTGATTCACTATTCTTTAATATTTCCTAATTTGGATTAGGTTAAGCTATTCCAAACATATCCCTGTTTTTCCCTCGACCTGTGAAATACTTTAAATACTAAATGGTCGGAGGTTGAGGGGGTCAGTTTTTTTATTGCACTCTTAATAAAAAGTTGTAAAATCCAGTTTTATTAGATCTTTCTATTTATTTTTAACATTTTTACAAACTTTTGGGGAAACCAGTGGGCGTGAAGCACCAGCAAGAAAAATCAGCTGGTTTTCTACAAATTGATGCTCACTACAGGGGCCGCATGTAAACCATAAAAAATGACTTCTATTCCGGAATCAAGGCTACATGCTTTATTGAACCAACTAGCCAGTGCTTTGGCTCGCCTCAAAAGGCTTGAGCAGCACTCTCCAAGGCCCACATGGGCCCTCTACTATTATGTTAGACCTTCATTAAGGAACAAATTCACACCTGATGAAGGTAGTATCGCCTCCTTCCTGTATGTTTATGAATCTTCAATGGAAGGAGCGACTAATCATCAGAAAACCAAGTTTATTATTCCCTGCTTGAGTCAGATGGCTCAAGAAATCATGGTTCCTCAAATAATCACACTTACCACCTGGCGGAGGTAAAACAAGCGCTTATTGACGAGTTTGGTTCCATGCAAAGTTTACAACAGTTAAAACAAGCCTTTATGTGCCTTAGCCTACAAGCAGGGGAATCGAACCCCTCATTTGTTGAGCAATTTTACAGCCAAGCTCAACCTCTGCTACTGGCCAAGCTGTCACTAGATGATGCCATTGCTGCTATAGTGGCTAGCTTAGCGTTGTATCCCTCTTTAGCCATGCACATCTCCTCAGTTAAGCATACCTTTAAAACGGTATGGGATATCAAAGAGGCTTTACTAGCAGTGGCTGACTTCTATGAACCTGACCTCTGCAAAACGATCAAAAGCGTGAATCAACTATGGCCCCTCCAGCCTCTTCCATGGCTGTATCCATATGGAGCCCAGCGTCTGAAGAACTGCAGCGACAAACTACTCCTCCCCCATGTAAGGTTATCAGGAAATATTGGCAGTTATGGTGCAGCACTCCCCTCTAACTTCAAGTTCAAAAATTCAGCCTGTGAAGTCAGTTATCTCTTTGCCTGGTTCCTCTCTACCCGAGCAGTCTACTAAGGTTCATAATACATTATACCTACCTAAGCCGCTGCCTCAACTATCTTGGTGATCAACTTCAGCTGCACCTAGTTCAAAACCTGCCGTTATAGGGCAGCTCAAGCTGATCTCCCTAAGGCAAACGCCAAAGCCATTACACTTCCATTATCTACCCCAAAAACTGGTACAGCCACGAGGCTCCCTTCAAAAAGAAAATGAGTAGATTAGAGTGATAAAGCTCTCCCCTGTGAGTAAATTAAGCCAGTTTCTCTGCCTCCTTTTAGTAACTCGATGAGGTGTATTGACAATGCCTCTGATGATGAGTCTAAAGGGGGTGATGAAGATGCATGCTATTATGTTTTGGGTGCTCCAATGGAAGTTCAGGTTCCAGATAGGTTGAGGCCTGAACGGATTGATAATGCCATAATACCACGAAGAACATATCTTCAACAGTTGTTGAGGTTTTCAGAGGTGATTGATACTGCTAATGATGCTGACCAGCTTATTGGGACAGTGCTCTGTTCCACTCAGCAGGTCCATACCCTTCAATCTTTAAAAGATAACTACCCCACAATGGCTCAACGCCTTGCTTCCACTCTCCATTTGAATGAGGTCCTCGCCCTCCCACCTACTTTTGGTACTACAATAACCAAGGTAGAGGTTGTTATCAATATAGTGCTTGCTCTAGCCATCCTTGATATGGGTGCACCAGTGAGCGTAGTCTCATCAAAGCTCATCAATAAAATTAAGTTGGTGCCTGACTTGGACTATTCCAAGAGTATGGTACTGCAGGACCTAACAATACATGATCTATTAAAGCCTACTCTCTCTACCCATACGAATTGGGAAGCTTCTACTGGCTGCCCCGCTGTAGCATTAAAGATAACGCTTATGACCTACTCATTGGCACGCAATTCATGATTGAGTATGATGGAATCATCAATATGAGACAGGGATTTCTCTCCCTTCTAAACTATGAAGTTTCTCTAGTCTTTACAAATGATGAGCCTGAGAAGAAAGAATATACATGCGTAGTTGAGTATCCTTCTTCTGCCCTCACCCTTTCAAATACCACATCAGGGAAAAGCACTAAAATGCTGCCTGATTCTGTGGATGGTTCAGAGGGCATTCCATTGTATGCATCTGAGGAGGTAGTAGTCAAAGCGGATGAACAAAAGGTGTAGAAACAAAGTTTATTATGTAAATCCCCCACAACTGCCTATTTCACTTAACTAGCATTGATGGAATCAGCCCTGTGGAACCTCGGGTGTTGCCAGATATCCTAGACCCTGCCTACCAGCGACATATCAACCTTCTTCTGGGAAATCTCACAAACAAAGACATGGTTGTAAAGAAGCATCAAGATATTGGAAAAGCCCTGTTGCTGCTCATTGACGACATCTGCCAAGTCCATTATATTGGGTCCATGTTAGATATGGGACTACTCACTGACCAAATGATATGCGCTTTGACCAACGTTCAGATTTATGATGACCTAACTCCTGATGAACTTAACAAAGTTCATTCCTTACTGGAGCCCTTTAGTGATATTTTCTACAAATCTGATACTGACTATGGGCATATAAAGGGCTGGTGCCACACTATTGATGTTGGTGATGCCAAGCCTATTCAATCCAAGATTTAGCAGAAATCAAAAGTTGAGGAGCTCCAGATGAGGATGGAGCTCAAACAATTACTGGACGTGGGCCTGCTGGTGTCTTCTCAAAGTCCCTGGTCATCTCAACTATTACTTATAAAAAAGAAAAATGATGGTCATCGAGTAGTTATGGATCACTGCAAGCTGAATAACCTTACCAAGAAGGACAGCTACCCAATCCCTAGAACTGATGACGCACTGGACTAACTTTCTGGGTCCAAATTCTTTTCTGCCATGAATTTGGCTAGCGGATACTGGCAAATGGACCTCTCTACGCAAGATCAGGATTAGTGTGCGCTCATCTGCAGTGAGGGTTTTTTCCAACCTACCTGACTACAACAAGGGTTGCGTAATGCGCCTGCATTTTTCCAACGATCCATGGACCATATCTTGCAGGGTCTGAAGCTTAGTTGCATAATTGTATATCTAGATAATGTTACTGATTTCTCCCAAACTTTCAATGAGCACCTTTCTCATTTAAAGGAAGTGTTTCAACGCTTATGGGCCTCTCAGATTAAGCTGAAGCCCTCCAAATGTACATTCTTCCAGAAGAAGTTGGATTTCCTGGACCACGCCATCTCCTCTGATGGGATCCAGCCTCTCAAAGATAAGGTTGAGGCGATATCCATGATGCCTGATCCCAAAACCCTCCACAATATCTAGGTGTTTTTGGGCATGATGGGGTACTACCATGAATCACCCCAAATTTGCTCATCTCAGTGAGCCCCTTTCACGACTCTTAACTAAAAACACCCCTTTCAATTGGAAAGCAGAAAAACAAACTGTTTTTAAAAACGGTAAAAAAGCTGCTGCAGCAACGGCCTATCCTGCGACACCCTTATTATAGTAAGCCCTTGATGTTGTTTACTGATGCTTTTGACTATGCAGTTGGAGCTATCTAGCTCAACTGGATGAGCATGGGGTTGATCACCCCGTTTCATATTTTAGCAAGATGCTTTCTAAGGCTGAACGCAATTATAGTGTCACGGAGAAGGAATGCCTGGCCGTTCTATTTGCTGTTAAACATTACAGCCCTTTCTTATATGGGACCTCATTTAAAGTGGTCACTGATCATGTCTCTTTAAAGTGGTTACAGAATATGAAGGATCCCACTGGGCGGCTGGCACGCTGGGCTCTGATTCTCCAGCACTATGATATGACCATTTTACACCGAGCTGGGACAAGCCACATGAGTGTCAATGGGTTGACTCAGCTGCCCATCCTTCATTTAGATAATAGTGAAGCGGAGCGGCTACATGATCTTCTAATGACTCCTGATGCTTGAAAGAATGAGGATTTAGTTCTGAAGATGCTAGCTCGACATTCCCATAACATGAAGGTGGATAAGGGGCATCTGTATAAGAAAGTGGGGGTGAATTAGTTAACCTACCTCCGACCTTCAGAGCGAGTACCTGTCATTATAGAGTCTCATAACCTCCTAGGACATAGTGGAGTGCGGAAAACCTATGAGTGGATAAAAGAACGCTACTATTGGGAGGGAATCATGGAGACCATCTTCAAAGTCTTAGATGCCTTTCAAACATGTAAGAAGCAGTCCAACTTAAAAACAAAGTATTAATATATAATCCTACCACCCCTAAACAGCCTTTCCACACAATAAGTCTTGATGTGGTTGGCCCTCTTCACCAAACTATGGGTGGAAATCAATTTATATTGGTTTTATTGATCACTTTACTAAATGGGTCGAGGCAGTGGCTATCCCAGCTCAGATGGCTAAGACCACAGCCACTTTCCTCCACCAGTATGTCTTTATTCAGCATGGTTTCCCCAAGTCTTGCTCTGCAAAAATGGTAAAAACTTTACCTCCCAAATGGTGAAGATTCTTGCAACATCCATGGGAACCCGACAGCTTTTTTGCTAACTTTAACCCTTTAACTAATGGTACTGTGGAAAGGGCAAATGAGACCATGGTTTCTATATTATGGAAAATGGCCACTTCCAAACTCCTTCACTGGGATTTGTACTTACTAAGTGCCCTCATGACCTACTGTATCAGTTACCATTGGATCCTTAAAATGTCTCCTTTCCGTGTGTTGTATGGACAGGAACCTTGGGTGCCAGAATTATTAGCAAAAGAAATTTTCACTGATAGGACTGACCCTGAGCAAGCCATGAAGAAGCTGTCTCAGCACATCATTCACTTACAATCTGAAGCAATGACCAATTTAGCAAAACTGTCACCAAAGAGGGTCAAGCTGCAAATGAGCACTGGGCCCCTCTTCTTTCCTTCCAAGTATCAGATTTGGTGCTCTATTATCATAATCATATCATCCCTCAGAAGGGAGAAACTTGGGTCCATCTGGGAAGGGCCATTCTCAATTATATATAAGTGGGGGGATGAGTACATGATCAAATCCCTCGCTTCTGAGTTATCATAAGTTGGGTACATGGATGTTTTCTCTGGCCTTATTCTCCCCCCAACATTCTTGAGGGGGTGATGTTGGACATTTGCCCTCGCTGCTGAAAAACAAGAACGTTGCAGGTTGAATTCAGCCAAAAAGGGAAATGTCAGCAAATTTGCAATACTCTGATGCCCTTAAAAACGATTTTAATGATAATATCAAGAATATTGGCCAAAAGACCCTGGCCAATTCTCGGTGGAAACCCATTAATTGGGGTAACATGAGTTTAAAACATCTACGGGCACCAAACATAAAATTGAATGGTCATATTACTCCAACCTCATGATAGACTTCAGGGCTACCATCAGAAGGCACTCCCCCACAACCTCAAAGTCCTTCATTGCACCTATGCAGGACCCCCCTTTTGTAGGCTTGGTGGGGGTCCCTCAAGGTGCAAGAAATTTTTTGGGCAGTGATTGGCTTAAGTTCATAAAAAAGTTACCTCATGGGTATGTTTTGGCCAATCAAAATTCTTCTTCTTTTGTTCCACTGCCCTGAAGTGAGTTCTCAAGTTATGATTCACTATTCCTTCATATTTCCTAACTCAGATTAGGTTAAGTTATTCTAAACATATCCCTGAATTCCCCTCGACCCATGAATTACTTTAAATACTAAATGGTCGGAGGTTGAGGGGGTCAGTTTTTCCTTTATTGTGCTCTTAATAGAATTTGTAAAAATCCAGTTTCATTAGAGTTTTCTAGTTATTTTTAACATTTTTACAAACTTTTGGGGAAATGAGTTGGCAAGAAACATTAGCGAGAAAAGATCAGCTGGTTTCCTACACTGAATGAAAAGAAATGAAACTTTATCATATTTTTATCTAACTTTTAAAATTTTTGTTTGGTATCACAATGTTGACCAGTGAAGACTTAACTCATCACCGGTCAACTATGTGTTAAGATGCACCAGCTATATAGAGAATTGCAATGGGGTATTACATGTGGTGGGAGAAGGGGGCTTTGACACCCGTTCAATTTTATAATGTTGCCAAATCTAATAGAATTCAACTTCATCAAGCACCCAAAGGAGAGCTTACTTAAGCTACAGTATAATGATGGATGAAAAGTTACATTAATTGGTTGGATTGGGTGCAAGACTCTCCCAATGGATGATGTCTCATCCAATTGTTTAATAATGGGGTCTTTAGCTAACCTTCTTTGTTGGTTACTATGTTAGAATAAAACCCGTTCATTTTTAATTTGATACAAATATATGTTTTGAACACTTTTTGACCTTCTGGAGGACAAATATATGTTTTGAACACTTTGCTGACTATCTGGAGGAGGTCGTTAATAATGTAGCTATGTATACCCTTGCTCTGGGGCTTTTTGGTACCATCCTATTGCTTAGTACTCTGTTTTCTTTACTGATAGCAGCTTGTTACTTGTTTTGTGGTGAAACCTCCCCCATCACCTCTCTGGGAACATGGGACTTACAAACACTCTCTTAATATCCAAAATTAAAGAACCTCAGCCAATAAGGCCAAGAGATTCTAATTAAATTGGATTGGGCATTAGCATAAGAGTGAGGGTAAACAAGTGAAAGGGGAGGTGCTTAATGTAGCAGGCAAGTTTAACTAATAACCTATTTCAACGCAGGTTCACATTTCTGAACCCTGAGTCAAAACGCTTTAGGGAAATTTTATTGATGGTTAGGCTCAGCGCTTGGCTGTGCCCCTCCCAAGGCCATACTTTAGGCTCAAAGGAGCCTAAAGAATGGCACATAATGGGTTCTCAGGAGGGTGACCTTAAAAGGTTAAGCCTACCCTTTCTGAACCTTAGTTTCCAATTAATATCTTTCTGTGGCCGCTCTATCCTCTCTTAACTCACCTTAGCTTGTGGCTTCCATGACGTGCCAAGTTTTAGCATAACATCAACTTGAGCTCCTGAATCTTGGCTTCCAAAGATTGCTCTGCATATTGTTGTTGCATCATTGGCACCACACCATTTCTAAAAATATTTTACTCACCGAAAATTTATTTAGTTGATAAAGGTTACCTTGTGTTTTAAATTGTATACATGCCATATTTTTCACATTTTTAGTTTACTTAATCCTAAAGTTAATTTAGTTAGTTGCATTGGAATCTAAAGCTTAACTCAAAGCCCAGATATGCGCTGGACACTATTTTGATGTCATTGAAATGTGCTGAACATAAGGCATATGGCAATTGGAAACTAGGATGTTTCTGTTCATTATACTTAAGGCAAATAGTAGCCCAAGCTTCCACCTGATTTGGTGGAGGGTTAAATGAAGTATGAGGCTGGTTGTGGAGGCTGGAAGAGTGGATTTTTGGGCACTGGCCTTATGACTGAACAATTGGCAGGTGTAAGGGCACCAAAGTACCCCTGGTATATTCTTTCAGAGCAGTTTTGGTGTTAGAGTTGGGGTCATTAGAATTTGAACCAGAACACTGAAAAGGTTATTTGGAGCGGCCCAAAGTAAAGCGGGAAGGGCAATTAGGGTGTCTATTGTTGTCATGCACCCAGAAGAAATGGTCAGGTGCTGATGTAACGTGCAATTAAAGTGGTGACTGCATAGGTTCACAGGTTTTTTTATAATTAAGTGTGCTCCACTGTTTGATGACAGGAAGCGCAATCTTAGCTAAAATTAGTCAAATAAAAAATGCATGCCTATTTTCTTAAAATAATTTGGCAAGCATTAAATATTTATACAATAATAAGAACTACCAGAAAAACCTAGTAATAAATCCAAGGTAGTTTACTAGGGATGGGAGTTGAGCTCATATGTGATAAGTGGCAATAAGTGTAAGGAGAGTGTCTATAACTCACCCGTTTCCAGCGTGGAGGTGCATGGTGCACAGGGCCAACGCCAGGAAACTGGTCGTGAGTAATAAAGTTACTAGAGCCCAGCAGAGAGTTCTTGAGTAATAATAACTTAAGTCATGGGTAGCTATCAATATGGGAAATAACCAAAATGTAAACACGCAGTTCTCTGAGTGGTAGTGTATAGGTGCCCCATGTTGGAGGGAACCTGAGTGGCCCAACGGCGCATGGGCGGATAGATTTATTGTAGTTATGATTAAATGGTTAACGTTACATGAGACCTTCACAAAGAGGTCTGTGCACGGGATAGACCAAGACAGCATAAGTAAAATGGTGTACTAGTGAAGGTTTTATTTAAGGGTAAAGTTGACCAATGGGAGATATTAGTCTCAACATGAAGAATTAAGGTATTTTGGGAAAAAAGATTAATTGATGGAAGTGGGTCTAAGTTGAGGCGCATCAATAGGCACACTTCCATTGGGGGATATACTGTACTTGGTAATTGGCCAAACTCAGTTAAATGATCATAGGAGCGGACGACCTGAGCTATAAATTTTATAAACTGAATGGATTTTAGGACCCCGTTCACCTAAAAACCTAAGCAAAATATTTTTATTAATCACAAAGCTAGTTCATTTTAACGCTCCTGCTCTTATACCTGAAAGAACTTCACTTGCTTTCGTAGGACCAACCTGGGAATACTTTGCTTTAACCCAGTGTTGATCTATGGTATGCTTGAGGTCAAGGAGGCCTGCTAACGTCACCTTCTTGGCCTCCTGATATGCTGCTTTGTACTTAACGTTGGTCCCAATTATAATGTCATTTTCTAACCATGACACTACACTCTCCTCCTTTTGGAGTTCGACCCCTCCAAGGGCTTGCGCCAGGGAAAATTCTTGTGGTTTGGGGCCAACTTCATTACAGCAACGGTTTTCTTTGACTGTGATCCGGAGGCCTGGGGGAAATGCTTGTGGAAAGCGTCAATCAGGTATTGGGAATGTGCGCAGTTGTACACTGGTACCCAACTGTTTTCCGCTGCATCAAATTCCTTCCAGGATAATAGGTACTCAAGTCTTCTCCTTACTCTTTGTGAGGCTATTATTTCCTCCACTTCCCACTCTGGCACCCCATACACATGATAAGCCTCAGGATTTTCTGGTGGGGGGCTCTTAAACAATGTCAATTTGCTATCATGAAAGACAAAAATCCAAAACAAAGAGGGAAGATCTAACTGGTATGAGGCGTGGACCACCTTTCTAACAATGCGGTAAGTGCCAATCCTCTTTGGTCCCAGTTTTTTGCATGGCTGCTTGATAGGGATGTTACAATCATCAGACATCACGAGATCCCCTTCTTTGTACTCTGGACCCACTTATTACTTACCATCTGCGTTCTCCTTATATACTTGCATTGCCGCCTCCAAACTCATGGAAACCCCTGGTGTACTTTCTTGATATTCTTGCAAAGTCCACCACCGCTTCCACTTTAGATCCACAGTTGGGCTCCATGTTGAAGGGGTTATAATTATGGTTGGCAAAAATGGGGAACAACCAATTGAAGAATGCAAAGTGATGTTGTAGCTAAACTGGGCCATAGGAAGGTGAGGAACCCAATCCATATGATCTGCAGCAGTGTAACACCGCAGAAACTGCTCTAAGCACTGGTAACACGTTTAGTCTGCCCATCTTATTGGGTATGATAGTCAGTTGAACGGCAGGGACGAATTTAAAGAATCTTACACAACTCTTCCCAAAAGACAGAGGTAAACTGGGGCCCCTGATCGCTAATAATTTCTTAGGGGACCCCATGAAGCGAAAACACATGAGTGATAAAGAGCCTAGCCATCCCAGCCGCAATTATTGTCATTCTGCAAGGAATAAAGTGGGCGAACTTAGTGAAATGGTCCACCACCACCATGATGGCATCATAGCCATCAGAAACAGATAATTCCACAGCTGAAATCTACAGATAGGGAAGTCCAGGGTCTTTCAGCCTTTTGAAATGGTACCAACAACCACGCTAAAGATTGTCAATTTGGTTATATTTGATTGCAGATCAGGCATTTATTACAATACCGTCCCACCTGAGGTGGTAAGCCCTTCCAATTGTAGGTGCGTCGAATTAGCTTTAAAGTCTTTAATTTCCCAGAATGACCAACGGTGATTCCATCATGATGGTCCCAGATGATTTACAGGTGAAGTAATCCATTAGGAACCCATAGGCGCCCCTGAAACCACACCATCTCATCCTTTACATGATAACCCCTGGGTAAATCCTCCTGATTTAACGTGATCTTAGCAAGTACCATTGTATATTTGGCCAATAACAGCTGAGAAAGGACTACTTTTCTGAACATACTGTATTCCTCCGCATTTTTCAGAGGTGCAAGCGCTGACTTGTTGGCTGTGGAAGAGGGAATTTTTGACATAATCATATCTGGTGGTATCATCAACATGGTGTTATGAACTTCTACCTCTTTTGGATCAGAAGCCTATGCATGATAGCAGCTCAAAGCATCCGCCAACCCATTCTCCTTACACTTGGTGAACTCATAAGAAAATGCAAATTGGGACAAAGAGTCTCATGCCAATGGGTCCACCGTGGAGTTAAGACATGAGGAGCGCAGTTGTACAGTAAGGCATGGTGATATGTACGTACACAGAAAGGTTGGGAAGAGCCATGTAAGTGATGACGCTAATAAGTTAGCACCTCCAACACTACTAGTAACTCTTTATTGTAGACAGCGTAATTTAACTCAGGAAAAGAAACTTTCTTAAAAATATCTCACTGGATGCTCTATACCATCTTTGCCTACTTGTAACAAGGCAGCCGCTATGGCGAATTTGGGTGCATCTGTAAGTCCCTGGGAACGTCCCTGGCTGTTGATTGGGCCATTTTTCCATTCCTGAGAAAGAAGGCACCAAAGAGGATGGTGGTACCCCTCGTTACTCAGGGCGATCTCGCTCATGTAGTAGACGAGCACTGGGTAACAGCTCTTCCGCTTTGGATTCCACCTCCAGTACCCACACTTACTTCATCAGAACTGTTACAGGGAATCAGCAAAATCTGCGCCAAGATTGTCAAATTGAAATCAATTGGAACTAATTCGAGTGGCAATCTGCCCAATATTCAGATCTCAAATGGCTGGTAAGGTATGGAGACTGAGTTATTGGCTAGAATGCCTGACGGTTTCAATTCATATACCATGAACAAATCACCTCCCTACCAAAGTTGTTGGGGATCATCCTCAATGGGCAGGCTATAGCATCGGGCATCATCAACAAGGGTTCAAAGTCCCCTGTTGACAATTCAGGAATTGCGGCTGATGTGATGCCACTGACCAAATGAACAGCCCAGCGACCAAGCATGGGCGGGTTGGGAGTCCTGAACACGTTACCAACCAAATGGACCCACCCCTATGTGGGGTGGCCTTGGGGGATTCCCATCGCTCATTGGGCCAAATGCCATCATGCCAACTGTCAGAAATGTAGCTGAGCCTCGGTTCAAATGTTTGAGGTCAAACTGACAGTGACTCAGCCCAAAGCTGAATTTTTGATGTTGGTTCCCAGGGAACTAACCCACCCATTCTTGAATAATTCACCAGTTAGGTCAAAATTGAGGGTCTCGGTTCTGGCTTGTCACTACCCCAATTGACCACTATTTAATCAGTTGCATTGCACTGAGAAGATTGTGGTCAATTTTCTTCCTTTTCTTTCAATAAAATTTTTTCCTGAAAACCAATAGATTTTTATTGCATTGTTCCTTCTGACCGCATCCCTGATGGCATTTCCCTGGTGGCCTGTTGGTCCATATAACAGATGGGATCTACCAGTACTTGTTGTCACTATGGCCCCCTCCGTCATTGATTGGATTCAGCGAGTCAGATATTATTGGCAATATAACCCTGCTATAATGAACTTTTTGAAAACAATACACAAGAATCTTGTGGCCTTACATCCACCAACTGCAAGCAAGAGTCCGTCTCCTTGCCTCTCTGGTTGAAATGACCCCATATGCCGATGAACTCATTGAAACTATTTCTGTAATCCCACCCCTGCAGCAAGACCCCCTGAGTTGGGGATGGGCACATTGTGGTTCATCGTCAGGATCACACTCACTGTTGTCCTACACCAACAATTCGTTGTTTCACAATGCCCAGCTCCATATCACGTCATATGGTTGGCAATGCCTCTGGCATTCTGGCTTGCTTTTTGGGTGCTTACGCATCCTGACTGGAAGGCTGGTCTAAACTTCTTCTGCCATTTCCATGACAGCATCAGTAGATGCAATAAACTCTTTTGAAGGAGCTACATGGCGAAGGATGGAAGTGGACAACAGGGTGCAATTTACTGCTTGGAAAGCATCCTCCAAAGCAGGGGCCCACTGAAGCACTTTTGCACCACTGGCCTTATACAAGGGCGCAGCCACCTCAGAAAGCTTGTGCTGAACTTATTGAGGGACGTACACGTTCCCAAAAATCTCCTCAATTCCTTGACTGAAGTGGGGTCGGCCACTCAAGAATTTCCTTCTTCTTGTCTGGAGTTATCATATGTCCTCTATCAAACATGACGTTGCCCAGAAAAATGACCTGGGTCATAAAAATCACATTTGCTGATCTACAGCGTAAGGCGGGCTGCCTTCAACCTCTCCACCACTTGCCAAAGGTGTACTGCATGGGTATCATGATCAGGGGAAAACACCAGAATATCGTCCATATAGGCAACCGCGCATACCCCCAAATGGTCCCCCAAAGCTGCATCATTATGGCTTTAAAAGATAGCAGGGGCATTCTTAAGCCCAAAGGGCATGACCCAAAACTGGAAAATCCCTTTTCTGGTACAGAATGCGTTTAAACACTCCTGTCAATTCTTAATCTGTATTTAATTGAACGAATCTAGAAAATCCACTTTGGAGAAGACTTTAGACTTCTCTACATAGCGCACAATCTGAGAATCCAAAGAGATGGGATGGAGGTCTGGTAAAGTAACATTGTTTAGGTTCCCATAATTTATGTAAGGGCGTAAAGTTCCATCAGCCTTCTCCACAAAAAGAAGTGGGGAGCATACAGGGGAGGTACGCTGAAAAAACGCCTTTAACTAACTGCTCCCTAACCCACACATCTAAAGCTTCTTTCTCCCGGACAGTTAATGGGTAAATGGGGGAAGATATACGCATCAGATCCACAGTGACCTTGAACTCACAATCAAACACTGAATGATCAGGTAGTACGTTAACTGAAGCTGCATCAAACGAAGATTCCAGATCCTCTAAACAGGAAGTTAAGGGTACCTCCAGAGAGGGCTTCAGCAATGGGGCAAAACTGAGAGTGTGGATATTGGTCCAAAAAGCAGATCCCCCTAATAGACCGCTTCAAATAAAGGGATAACTAATTCATGAACATTCTATAAAGTTAAGGATAGGGTATTCTCTTTCAAGTTATTCCTGACGTCAAAATTTCGCCACCACTCTACAACCACAATGATGGGGCACAAGAGATTTTTGATAGCTTGGAAATGGTCAGACAAATGAAAATTATCAAATTGATAGTCCACTAACCCCATGATTTTCAGCGTGGGAATACCTTGGAAAGCCCCTCCTCTAACCATACCAACTGGCACATAACTCATATTGGTAATCGGCTAGGTCTTAGCCATAAAGTTCTCAGAGGCTCCAGTATCCACCAAAATAATAGTGCTGACTTTCCCCTGAGGGGATGAAAGGGTAGCAGTCAGTAGAGTTTATCCCAAATGATCTTTATTCAAAGTAAAAACGGTAACGCTTCACCAACAAACGGTTCTTCAGGGTCTACCATTCCTAGGGTACATTTTTGAGTCATAAAATGGAGAGGAAAAATTTTCCCACTCTTACTGCTGAGGCCACATATTCCACCATATTTTCTGCAAATTCATAAACATTTCCATATTTTAAAAGTAATTTCTTTTCCACCTCCTGAGTTCTGCAGATCATGGTAGGGAATAAAAAGGTAATTCTCAGGCTTAATTACATATACTAGAATGGGATCTTCGTCAAATCTGTAAGAGAAGAAACCTAGTTCAGTAGTTTAAGGGATAACATAATTATGAAATGTGTTTTGTGTCAAGAACGACCCTATGTCCTTTTTGAAGACAGGTTGCACAGGGTTATCCAAGGCCAACACCACCAGGCCCTTTAGTGGTGATCTGCCTGCACCATCCAAATGTGGTTCTGAGGAAAAAATGATTCTTTGGTGTCAATTTTATTAAATTCAGCAGAAAGTTGGGGAATCATAATTTACGAATCGCAAAGCATCTATATCAACTGGGTATGCACAAGAAGGGTGGATACTTTCCAGTTGGAGATAGCAATATTAATGCCGAAATGCTCCAGAACTCAGCAAAATGCAAAAACAGGGGTGTGCCCCAACATGGCCATGGTCACCAACTGGTACACACCATGTGCACTTTGCAAAAGTCCCATATATAAAAGTTTATGCACATAAAATATTAAGGTTGGCTGACTAATGTAGGGAGAGTGTCTATAACTCTCTTATTTCCAGCGTGGAGATGCATGATGCACAGGGCCAGCACCAGGAAACTAGTTGTGAGTAGTAAAGTTACTAGAGCCTAACATAGAGTGCTTGAGCTATAATAACATAGGTTGAGGATAGCTATCATAATGGGAAATAACCAAAATGGAAACACGCAATTCTCTGAGTGGTAGGGTATAAATGCCCCAGGTTGGAGGGAACCTGAGTGGCCTAACGGTGCATGGGCGGATAGATTTATTATAGCTATAATTAAATTTTTAACGTTACATGAGACCTTCACAAAGAGGTCTGTGCACGGGATAGACCAAGACAGCATAAGTAAAATGGTGTACTAGTGAAGGTTTTATTTAAGGGTAAAGTTGACCAATGGGAGATATTAGTCTCAACATGAAGAATTAAGGTATTTTGGGAAAAAGATCAATTGATGGAAGTGGGTCTAATCTGAGGCGCACCAATATGTGCTCACTTCCATTGGGCAATAAACTGTACTTGGTAATTGACCAAACTCAGGTAATTGATCATAGGAGAGGATGACCTGAGCTATAATTTTTGAAAGCTGAATGGGTTTCAGGACCCCGTTCACCTAAAAACCTAAGAAAACCGTTTTTATTCATCACAAAGCTAGTTTTTTTAACGCTTCTGCTCTTATACAGGGCTAAACCGCTCTTGCATCCATAGGACCAACCTGGGAATACTTTGCTTTAACCCAGTGTTAATCTATGGTATGATTGAGGTCAAAGAGGTCTGCTAACTTCACCTTCTTGGCCTACTGACATGCTGCTTTGTACTTAATGTTGGTCCCAATTATGATGTTATTTTCTAACCATAACAATAAGATGCTTACCTAGATAATATTACATTGTTAGTTTTTTCCAGAGAATATTATATTTACCTCTCCACCTTACTCTAGGGTTTACCTGGACCTAGGATCATGTAAAAACATAATTTAACAGTAATGCAAAGTTGCCAACAATTGAAGTGTAAAATCATCTGCATCAGTTGCTGTAAAAGAGATAGTCATCAGCATAGCCATAATTTATTGATATAATTAATGCCTGTTGGGATTCTTGTTAGTTTATAATAAGCCTAGACTTGAGGCTTCCAATTTTTTACTTCAGATGAACTTGCTTATATTTACTATGATTAATTTACCAATTGATGGTTTTCAGCTTAAAGAATGAAATTATTATTAACTTTAAGTTATTTAGCATCTTTTGAATCTGATTGATGTCATTAAACTCCCCAGTTGACATACTCAGTATAAATCGCCATCAAAGAGCTCCATTAATTAATACTTCAGGCAGAGATTCCTTATCTTAATTCTTATTCTTTTAACAGGGATCAAATCCCTATTCCAGTTATATAAACTTTTCTCAAACCTCACCCTACTCATAATTACCTTTATTCATTGCTTACCTCCCTTATTCTGTAATAGGTTAAAATAATATTTACTAACCTGAACCCAGATTTAACAGTGCTTGCACTGATCAATTCTTATACTTCTTTAAATACCCCTTAATTAACTAACACTATTTAAGGTGCTAATGATTTACCTAATAAAATAAATTTTACGCTTTTACCTTTCTAGGCTCTTTAGATGAAGTTTATTCTCATAACCAGAGATCCATTCCGCTTTTCTGGATCTCCCCACTTTGCCTCACTAGCAGTACTAAGAATAATCTCTCTTGTGGGACCTCTGAACCTGTCTAGGTTAAGTTTACTATATTGTCATGGTTAAATGATATTAATAAGGGGACATATTGTAGGAACAAAGATGAGCGTGATGAAGCCAAAGTGACAAAGTTGGAAGGTCTGCCTGACTTGAAGCAAATCCTGAACTACCGCTGTGTAATTGCAAAATATGTCTAAGTTGGATCTGTTGGGTGTGCGCAATAGTCAGATGGGCACTATATCTGTGGCATTTAGAAGGCACCAGCTATTTTTAAAATTATGACAGATTTCTATGTTTGATGGGAGAACGTAATTTTAAGATCTTTTCAATTTTGTAATCTTGCAAAATTTAACTGTGTTCAACTTCAGAAAATCACCCAAGTGTGAGTTTACTTGAGCTATAGCATAACAATGGATGGTAAGTTGCATTTATTGGGTATATTGGGTACAGTGCCTCGTCCAATGGATGGTGATCCCCTCATATTGTTTAGTAATAATCTTTTTAAGCCCAACCTTCTTTGTTGGTCAATTTGTTATATTAAACCCCCCTTTGTTGTCATGAGAGTGTCTGTAACTCCCCATTTACCAGCAAGGTGGTGCGCGGTGCATTTCCACAACGCCAGGAAAAATTGTCACCAGTATTAAGGTGAGAACAGCCCAGCAGAGGGTGCTAGAGCTAAAGGAATAAATGATGGATGTGCACGGCAGTATTTATAAATAGATAGCGAACAAACACAAGACTTGGGTTTACACCAATGGATTGTCCATATCCAAGCTGTGCTCAGGGCTGGAGGGCTTGGGTGACTTAGTCTGGAAGGGACCAGGGCGGCCCAGCGGTGCCCAAGATGCAGCCGTAAATTGAGTGCAGCTAAAATGGCTGACATTTTTTGAGACCTCTTTGAAGAGATCCATGCACAGGTTTTCCCAAGTTAACATAATGTAAAAAAACGTAAACTAACGGGATTTATTGTGAAAGAAGATGACCAAAGAGGAAGGTTGGTTTTGAGGAATCATATCTAAACAAAAGTGGGGGAATCACCAATTATTGGAATTGGTGCTAAGCTAAGGTGCACTAATAAGTGCATGCTTCCATCTGACTGGGTACTTTACTTCAAATTTGTCTGAACTCAAGTAATTGATTGAATGCATGTTTAACCCAAGCCGGAAATTTCGAAAATCAAACAGGTTTTGAGGCCCCGTTCATTGAGCAGCCAAAACAGACTGTCATTATTAATAATATAGCTAGTTTGTTTTAACGCACCTTCCTTAATGCAGGGCCAAACTTCATACACATCTCCAGGACCAAAAAGGCATATCTTGCCTTAACTCAGCGTTGGTCCAGGTTATGTTTAAGATCAGAAAGGCCTGCTAACCTCACCGTTTTGGCCTCCTGACGACCAGCATGATCCTTGCAGTTAGTCCCCTCAATTAAACCATTTGGACATGACTTTCTTATATATTTGTATGAGTATACTATTTGACCTTTTTTTCCAACCTCCTGGAGGAAGTCTCAAATAACGCAGGTCATTACATTCTTTCCCAGTTATCATCTGGTCCTCTTACCTGTTGTAGAACCTGGGCGCTGCTTATCAAAGGTTTAAAGAGATTGGAAACAGATCTCTAACTGGCAATGGTCACCATCTTGAGGGGCCAACTGAGTAATGGCAGTTTTAGTTTATTAGGAATCTAATTAGTTCTTTATACCCTCACTCTGGCGCATTTGGGTACTGGCATCCTTTGCGGCGCCCTATTACCCCTGTTGTTAGCAGGTTGTTCACTCGTTGTGTATTGAGCCATTCCTCACCACCTCCCTGGGAATATGAGAGCTACAGGATTTCTTGACATTAATTGACCAGCCCTTGTAGTATACGTGTATTGAAATGCTCAGAGTAGGGCTCTCTCTAAGCGTCAACAGGGTATGATGGCTGTTCAGCATGGTCACTATGCTGCATACCACAGCGATTTTGTTTGGTTTACTGTTGATAAAGCTCAGCGTTATTCTCACTACAGCTGACTGGGAGGTCCCTAACTTACTGATCATACCTGATGGTTTCAGACCCTTTGGGGTCTTGCTGGTATTATTCTGAGATCTACCTCAAAAATATATTTTGAATTCAGAAGGCTCTAGCTTCTATGGTGTTGAAAAAAATTATTTTAAATGATTTGGAACACCACTGATATGCCCAGAAGAACAGTAATAAGACTGCTCACCCCTATGCACAGCAGCACTAGAAGGCTCACCTCACCTTGCTGCAAATTTATGAGCAGTGTAACCTTAACTATGGCTTTCTTTGGAGCACATTCACCATTCTCATCAATATTATCTTTAGCGTACATATCTGGCTTCCAACCCATCTGGTCATCTCGACCTGAGTGCTAGCTCCCATCTGGTTACATCGGCCTGGGCAGCTCAGCATCTTTCCTAACTGATATAAAGTCTATCTTGGGTTAGTTTTCATCCAGTACCTCATCCTCAAGCAGCTCTTCTCTAATTGTGGGCTTAAATTATATTAGTACTCTCATAGAGGTTTCAAGCATCAGGAAGGTGTACACAGGGCTTATCAGGCCACTACTGCAAAAGTAATTACACAGGGTTGCCCACACCTTTAAGAGCCTTCCCTTAAAATAAAAACCTGTTAGGACTGTTACACAACAGCCAAAAAGGTAAGTTATAGTAGAAGAGTTTATTTTAATAATAAGGATAACCTTATATATAGGGTGGCCAGATAAAATTAGAGGTAATAATCTGAGTAAAATGATCTCATATGACAATGCAACTATAATATGGAAAATTGTGCTAATGCTTGCTCCAGTGGCACAACGGTGCTTTAAAGCAGAAATGCATCATTAATTTCATGTTTTAGATACACATATGTGGATAATTTTGGCTTTAATACAATTTTATTTATGGATATAAAATAAAAACTTTATCCAGATAATGGGATAATGATCCATGTAAATTAGATCACTTACTTCAAAAAGAAACCATTTTATATTCTTTTGTGAATTGTAATGTTTAGCCTCATCAACCTTGACTATTGATATGATGAAATTAGTTTACCCTTTGTAACCTATTACTTAAATTAATGAAGTGTTGTTAGAATAGGTTGTCAATATTGCCATTCATTTGGCATTGTGCTCTCATAAGTTAATTCATCATAGCTTAAAAATCACTCTGTCCAAAATAATCCTTATCCTCAATCATTTGACGTTATTCCCATTGCTTAATTAATCATAAATTATAAATTATTCTGTCCAAGTTAGTCTATGTCGCTGTTTGCTTGATTATCTATAGATTGTCTGAATGTACTAACTCAGGTATATAATAGATACTCTGCTGGCGATCTTGTGGCATCACAATACCATAAAAACTAAATAAATATAAAAACTATTGAGTCACTCAATACTCAAGGTTAATGTTAAGCTCATCCCTATCCAAGGCTGATATGATCTTGAAATGTAATCTTCACATATGGCTTCTAAACCTTCTATCCTAAAAAACTTAAATAGCTCTCATCTTTTCTCTTGCATCTTTTGATTTGCTGTGTCACTTGCCCTGGTGCAGCAGGCTGATTATTTACTGTATTCCAAGCACAGCTGAGCCTATGGAAGTTGTCAAGAAATTAACCAGATGAATTCCTCCCAAAAATATCAGAACTAGGTGTGTCAGTTAGTCGGTTTGATTGCCAGCTAATCGCCTAGTTCAATATTATTTAATTTTATAAACATTTAAACAATTTATATTTGGTGGAATCTGCGTTTGCTGCTAATTTCCATACATAGGTTGATTGTGAATTTCCAGCAGAAAGCTAATGAATCTGTTTCCAAGTGTCCAAATATGATTCCACTGCTAATTCTGAGAACCGGCGACTCATGACAAGTATGCTCAAAGTTTTAATTAATTATGAATTTATATACAATTGAACAGCAACTCGTGCTGAGGATGGATCAACCTAACTTAATATTTGGTGATCAGATGAGCATATTGGGAGGTAATCATTACCATGAATGACCAAAGATTTATTTAATTTGCTAGCTTGGATGGCCGAGGGTTTTAGTAGGTGGAGTAGCTTATACTATAAATAGTTGTTCATTACCTCCAAATAAAGATCTCTCTTGCCCATATTTATTTTAATTGGTTGTAGTTCGTCACCTAGGTTAACATAATTTAGGACTGGAGATCCCTGAAGTTGGCACAAGGTGATGCGCCTGGAGTGGCCAACGCTGACAGCTCCTATACCACCCCCTAGGAGGAACTGGCGGGAACTTGACCAACTGGAACCAATGATGTCACTGACTGGCCATCAGCCCTGCGGGGTGCAGGCAGGAGTTCCTTGACTGCCCAGGATGGGGGCAAAACTTACTGGGGCATGCCTAGATGGGTTGGTGAAGGGTCAGGATGGTGGGAAACCACAGGAGTGCCTTATCCGCCCAGGATGGGGGCAGGACTCACTAGGACACATCACGGACCCTGGGGCTAAGGTGAAGTCATTGTTCTGCTGTGTTGGTGGGTTGAACGTGGACTTAGAGGGGGTTGGTAAGCCAATGAAGGAAAATTGGCAAAGGGTCAACCAGTCTTCATATTGGTTGGCCTGGCACACTATCAGAGCCCACAGTCAATTTTGCATTAGTAGTACTCACTACAGGGGGTTCCACTAGTTGTTGCCTAAGTAGTTGGGGACAGTTTAGGAGGTGTGAGAGCTACTGGTTTGGACTGGCGCACCAAGGGGGTGCTGGGTATGATTAGCCCACTTTGAGGTGGCTGCGCTGAAGGTATATCATCTGGTTAAGTGGAGGGGAAATATCAGGAAATTAACCAGATGAATTCCTCCTGATAATATCAGAACTAGGGGTGCCAGTTAGTTGGGTGTGGTTACTGGATAATTGCCTAGTTCAGTATTATTTAATGTTTAAATATTAATTTGATCTAGACCACTGCCTCCCTGAATTCGATTCTGGTACAGAAACTTGTGTAGGGGACAATTATGACTGCGTTGGCGTTGTGTAACAATGCCCAAACTGAGATAGCAAATAGAAAAGGCAGTCCATGGAGTTCCTGGCCTAACATACGCTGCACATGGATGTTTCAAGATTTTATTCTCCTTACTGATTCATTTGATTTCCCATTAATTGGTGCAGTATCATCATCAGGTTGGCCCGCCTTAAATAATAAAAAATATTTGTTTGACTTAGGTTTGGTGGAATATGCTTTTGCCACCAATTGCCATTCATAGGTTGATTGTGGGATTTCTGGTGGAAAGCCAATGAATCTGCTGCCAAGAATCTGAATATGGTTCTGATACTAATTTGGAGCACTGGCAACTCATGTTGAAGATGCTCAAAGTTTAATTAGCAATGAATCTATATACAATGGACTAGAAACTCGTGCTGAGGATGATCAATCTTTTTATTTTTTGTTGATCAGATGAGAAGATTGGGAGGGAATCTTTACCATGAATGATCAAAGATCTATTAAAGTGCTGGATTGGATGGCTGGGGGCTTTAATAGGTGAAGTAGCCTTTAGTATAAATAGTCATTTATTCCCTCCAGATAAAGAACTCTCTCTCGCCCATTTTTTATTTTAATTGTTAGTAGTTCGTCAGCTAGGTTAATATGATTTGGGACTGGAGATCCCTGAAGTTGGCACAAGGTGATGCGCCTGAAGTGGCTAACCCTGCCAGCTCTCATACCACCCCCTAGGAGGAACCGACGGGAACCTGGCCAAATGGCCACCAATGATGTTGCTGACTGGCCATCAGCCCTGCGGGGTGCAGTGCAGGAGTTCCTTGACTGCCCAGGATGGGGGCAGGACTCGCTGGAGCATGCCCAGATGGGATGGCGAAGGGTAAAGATGGTGGGGCAGCGTGGGAGTGCCTTGGTTGCCCAAGATGGGGGCAGGACTCGCTGGGGCACACCAAGGACCCTGGGGCTAAGGTGAAGTCGTTGGTCTGCTGTGTTGGTGGATTGGACGCGGACTTAGAGGGGGTTGGTACGCCAATGAAGACAAAACAACAAAGGGCCATCCACTCTTCATAAATGATTGGCCTGGCACACTAGTGGATCCCAAAACTGATTTTGCAACATAAGTTAATGGAGGCTTTGATACATTATCTGGAAGCACGTTATCCTGACGTTTCTCCTTTACAAAATTTCTATGAGTTCTTCACTCTCCACCAAGCGGGCTGCCTCTTGGAGCAATATCTAAATGAAAACTGTGTTTGAGCACAGGCTTTACCACATACTGACGTAGTAAATATGTCATTTTTGTTCCACTTTGGATCCTCCTATAAGGAACGCTCCAGTATGGTAAACTCCCCTTGACAACTTCAATCATCTCATTGCAACTAATTTTGGGCAATCTACCCGTCCCAAATGGAAAGGAACAGATCATTTGCCATTATTGTTTCACCTGAACTGATCCTTATTATACTGGCTCACTCAAGCACCAATTTTGGAAGTGAACGCTTCTTTTCATTCCATACCTTTGATTTTGGAGAATTTCAAAGGCTATCAGTGGTCAATCCCTAAGGTTTTTATTAAAAAGTCAAAGTAGTATAGCCATGTTGGGTTCACTTAGGGAGACCCATATAATAACCATTCCTGAGCACTAAAGCGCTCCTTTGAAAACAGAGATTTTGTTTTCTTCCAGGTCTTCTGATTTGTTTAGATGTGAGTAAAAAGGGGTCTAAACCCAAGTAACTATTAGATGATGCAATGAACTCAGTTAAAATGGTTTTATATTAAGAGACTCCAATAATCAAAGCTCCCAAAAATGCTGTTTTTTACTTCTGATGGGCAAGTGTCTCACTTTGCTACTCCCTCAGTTTCAGAGAAACTTGTTAGTGTGAATGAGTTAACCTCAAGGTAGAATTTAATAAGAACCCTGTGGTTGTTGTTCCAATGGGGCTCCCTCCCATGGAGCCTAGCAGAACATCATTGGAAGGGGGTAGAACTGTGAAGCTAATAAATAGCAAAGTTCAAGCCGCTATCAGATTTGAGGGGTTTCAATGACGCCTGAAAATTCCATTTTTAATGGATATTTATTTAAATAAAAATGCGTTAAATAGAAGCTTGAGTGGGTTCAATATGGTGACGATTCACAAATAATCACATCACTCCTGAGAACCCACGCTTGTCCCCCAAGGAGATTAATGAACTGAAGAAGTTGAGCAGAAATTACTGAACTTTTTTTGTTAAGTACGCTGCTGCTGAGGATACTGTGGGATATGTACCCTCAGTGATAAGGGTTGCAAACTACCCTTCACCCTTCTTTGATGAGAAACTCAACCTGTGGTTGTGGGTAAGTCTAAGAAGGAGCCCCCTAATGAGCTGTTGGCGTTATCTGTTATCAATAAAGAATATCTGTATAATTTCTGCTTTATGCTACTCTTTTCTCATCCTCAGGGAATTTAAGCACACTTTTTTGGTGGATACTGGAGCCTATGAGAATTTTATTTACTTAACTTAACTAAATACCTTGAGCTATACTACTTACCTAGTGGTATAGTTAGGGCAGGTGCCTCCCAGGGTAACCCCATGCTAAAGGTTAAGTGTTAGTTTATTTTCAAGCGGTCAATAACCATTTGGTTGACAGCTTTTTGGTGGTCAAAAATTTCTAGTACCCAATTATTTTGGGAGTGGAGTGGTGGCGAAACTATTATATCAGAACTAATCTGAAAAGATAACACCTTGACGTTATCGCTTAAGGGTGGAAATGAGTTTATAATCCCTATGTCTGAAGTAGACACTCAAGGCAATTTGCTTTGATGGCCAAATGTACACAGACTCACCCTTGCACCTCTGCTGAAGCCCACTCCAGAAGTGCCCTTACCTCCTTGCTTAAAATTATTGGAATCTCCTTTAATGCAGTTTTTTAAATGTCCTTCCAGATCATTAAGAGTTCAATTGTGACTTCAAGCTCACAATGGGCCTGGTGCACATTTCATCTCACATCTTCCTTTTGACTTTAAGGTAGGAGGCAGCTTTTGATGTGTGGGTCAAGGAGCAGCTAGGCGAGGGGGCCATATCTTGGCAGGCCTCTTTAGTATGTTCACCCCTTCTCTTCATGGAGAAAGCAGATGGGACACTACGCCCATGCGTAGATTATGGTAACCTGAACAATGTTACCATATCTGATCTGCATCTGATCCTGGTGAAGGAACAGATTGCTCTCTACGTGGAGAAAAAAGTGTCTTTTCTAGTTTGGATTACTTGGATGCTTTCATTCAGGTTTTTCATAAAAAGGGGAAGTAATGGCTTACTGCATTCTGTACCTGGAATGTGATTTTTTAATTCCAGGTCATGACTTTTGGGCTCAAAAATGCGCCTGAAATTTCTAACGTTATATTGATGCAGCCTTATAGGGAGTAGTTAGGCGTATGCGCAGTAGCCTACATACATGAAATTCTGGGGCTTCCTCAATCTAGCGTCTCATAAAAGCAAAATGAATCAAGTAGTTGAGCATTTGAGGGCGGAAAATCTGACCCTGAAAATAATTAAGTACGAGTCTTTCAAGTCCCAGGTCACCTTCCTGGGAAACATTACTTTAAAGAATGGTCACATGATCACCCCAGACATTGGAAATGCAATTTATGTTTGGCCCACACTAACCTTAGTTGAGGAGTTAAGAATCTTTTAGAGTGCTTGAACCTTTCCTTAAAAAGTTTATGTCACGCCTTTCTGAGGTAGTGGCGCTTTTATATAAGGCTAATGGTTCCAAAGATCTTCATTGGTCCTCTGCATTAAAAGGATGTCTTCTAAGCTTTGAA
>JAKSZP010013713.1:0-55745 GCA_022478985.1 Massospora cicadina
GCTAATGACAATGCCTCAGTGACTTGCGCTCAAAGTTCAGCATAGGGGAGCTCAGAATGAATGCTTTTCCCAATTGAAAGCTCAGAAACCAGCACCGCGGGTTGGTAAAATTGATTGTGTCAGAAGAGGAACTCAGGGAGAAAATCCAACCTAGCCAGGAACGAATGATCTAAAGCAATTTGCATAACCTCTGGAGCATTGACGATGATGTTTGGAGCCTCCGTGAAAGGAGCCAAATCCAGAAGGGTTTCTAAGTCCAACTCAGGGATCAACTGTAAGGGAAGAGTCAGCTGAGAGTTATTCGAAATGATGGCACGCCTGGTTTCAATGGGATTGGATACCATTTCTGGTAACTCAATGGAAGGATTAGCATCTTGCACCAGACTAGGCGTATGAGTCCTGGAAGGACCATAGAAGAGGGTATGCCGAGCAACTTGACTCATCCGCTGGAAGAGGCGGAGGTCAAAATCTGACAGACTGTTCAGAAGTTGCTGATAACGAGATTCTGAGTCTGACATATGAGCAGGACTAGAGGGGGGATGTCAGACTGATATAGAAGTTGACATTATGCACCCTACACTCCATTAGTCTCTAATCTCAGGAAATTAATTTCAAAAAATTAATGAAATAAGCTTTCCAAGGGAAGAATGACTTACAGCCAAGAGGTTATGAGCAAAATAACGAAGGAAAACATAAATGAGTATTCTTAATCAAGCTGCGAAATGAACATTAACAGTAAGAGTCTCCTGTCTAGGATGTGGAGAGATCCAGAAATTTGAGGATGCTGAACCAAGAAACCTGGATATGACAGTGGGTCATTATACCCTGACAGGGGGAAAACTGAATCCCGGGAAAAATATTGTCACAAGTAAATTGATCAGCCTGGCATGACAAGAGGTCATGGGGACCGCGCCCTGAGTAGGTGGTAGCGAGGAGAAAGAGGAGGAATGCTTAATGCTGAAGGTCGTCCTGAGCAGCATTGAGTATTGATGAGTTTACTCCACTTGAACTAATGAAGTATTTGACCAGGTGTCTGAAGTGGTGTTTCCATGTTCAGTCCTTTTCTCGCTGGAAATCTAGGCAAGAGGGGGATGTGTTGGGATTTTTGCCCATATTCCCAGCCTGCTAGATTATCTGGTGTCACTAAGGGAAAAATTCCCTAAAGCGAAGTGAATTGGAAATTGGTTGACCCAAATTTTGGAGGAACTATGTTTGGGGGATTTTAGGATATTTGTCTGGTTGTATCCATTGGGGATCAATCCGGATGAATACCTAATATCTCATCGAGTGGAACAGCTGATGAAATAAGGGCATCTGATAGTGATTAACTATCAGGTGTACCAATTGGGATCAGTTGGGTCTCATCACCGACTGATTGGGAATGTTTAATAAGTTGTGAGGCGAGTGATGCTGCCTGCAACTAGCAAATTAATTGGTTGGTGAAGTGACCTGCCATTATGGGTAAAAAGTCCCATTATCTAAGCAGGTTGCTAGCCAATTATGATTGATTTGCTTAGATCAAGAGGTAAACGTTAGGGACACATTTCCGCCTCTTTCTGTTTGAGGTCTCGAGGATGTCCAACATCAGAATCCTAGTCAGGATGGGGAAGACCATTGCTGCCGAGATGAGGAAGGGTGATTCAATGGCAACAGCTGCCATTTCATCAAAGAGGTGTCAACCAAGGGTTAGACAGCTGAATCCCCTATAAATTCACTAGGATTCACTCTAATAAAGGATAGACATTAAAATAGACATTAAAATTGAAATTATTATAGATAAAAGCATATACATTACTACTTTAGAACATTATTAGTTTTATTGTAGATTTGGTAATAGTTAGACTATCAGCATCTAGTGTGAAGATTCCATCTCAAGGATATTATTGCAGAAGACAATGATTGGTAGATTCTCAGAGAAGAGTAGAGATCTGAGAGGGGATCTAGAGACAAATGGAACCACGGCTAAGGGATTGCTGCTAACTGTGTGTTGGGCCGAAGGAGACTGCCATTAGAGGATCTTAACAAATATTGAGTGGACAGGATTACAGGGAACAAATCCCTAAGAGTACGAAATCTAGTATTAATTGGAAATACCAGCTGAAGCGTTGGGCCTGAAAATAATTCTAACTAAACTACAGATAATAGTCATCATACTATTGTTGGATTATATATATATTCTTACAACGTGAGGCGCACGATGAAATTGAACCTGTGCAGTAAAAAGGTTACTGGGTTGACAACCAATAATCAACCCAACGGAGTAAATTTTTACACCAGACTTGCTTAGTTGTATCACAGGGAAAACTTTCTTTAAGTAAGAAACGGAAAAGTTAAACAAGTTTACAATTCACCTACTGAGTCTATTCATAATAATATAGGTGAAAATGGAAGAAATTATGGGGATGATCTAAAGAGCAAAAAGGAAACAAGAGTTTAGTCTCTGAGTACTAAAAGAAGCAAGAAATGGAAAGGTAGTAAAATGTAACAGACTTATAACTTCATGGGGTTGATATTAAATAATGGGAGGACCTAGATTTTAGTGGAAGGTTTACAGCAGTATACGTTGTCAGAAAACCATGATTAATTGCTGGGAATCTAGTGGGAATAAAACTTAATAGTGAGCTTGATGGCATTACTCATGGAGGGGCAATATGGGTAACAGTCCATTGACATTTTAAACAATATGTGGTTATGCAAGGTTAGCCTATCAAGTGGCACAGAAAAAGAAGTCAAAACCGCTGCAAATTGCATCTAAGCCATGGGCATCAATATTTGCTGATTTTGATTCAGAATGAACAAAGTCCCAAAGGGTAAATGTATTGGTGGTTGTGGTGTATTATTGCCAAAATCTGATAATTTTTTCTGTCATTCAACTATATGAAAAGTTGCAGCCCAGATCTTTATGCATAATTTTTTTAAGGCACTAGTAACTGAAAAATGTGTATTGGATTGATCCTACAGTTTAAATCTTAATTATGGTCTCACCAATTAGGGACTTAAAAATTTAATTTTTATCATTCAGCATCTTTTTGATCCTTAATTATTTGACCAGATAGAATATTAGATCAGGTAATAGACAATATCTAAGATGCTATATCTAAAAGCAGCAGGATGCTTAAGTGAACTAGGTTAAGATGTATCAAATTAAATAAAGAGCCATCAGTATGCATTGATGGAAATGTTCCCTTTTGCTAGCCTGGCTAAAACCTGAAGGGAAGGGGACCTCATAAAGAAGGTCAGATAAATAGTAGATTAGTTCTTATGTGAAACTCAGTAAATGTTGGGAATTTTGAAAAGGAAATTGGAAGAAACAGATTTATCTCAAAAATGAAAAGTAAACAAGCATCAATAAGATAAACTCATTTTTAGAACGATGATTAAGTGTTATTAAATACCAAGAATTATGAGGGGAGGATATCCCAGTAGTAGAATATGGACCTTCTACCACTGCCTCCCTGAGTTCATCCCTGGTCAATGAACTTTGGGTAGGGGACAATTTGTGACTGTGTTGGCGTTGGCACCAATCCCTGAACCAAGAAAGCAAATAGAAAAGGTGGCCCATGGAGTTTCTGGCTTATACTATGCTGCACATGGATTTAAATTTATTTGAGGTAAGCTGACCAGGGGACAGACATTACCAATACAAAATATTGACCAAAAACACAAACCAAATGCCCTAAATGAGGGCGGAACACCAAAACAAAAAGGAAAATCAAACCAACCAGGTGTAGAAGTTGTGGACCGCTTATCCCATCATGACAGAAGGGGAGGGGGAGGGGGTATCAGACAGCTTATCAATTTTTTCTTTATTAATGAAGAGACGGACTAAAGCTAAGAGCAAAGGGGTTGAGGCATCCGCAGGATGCAGGTTGAGGAAAAATAGAAAAGGGTTAAGGTCTTTGCAAACAAGCTGGGCCTGGAGCATAGCCTCCAGGAATTCGGCAACATGGTGTTCAGCTTGTATGCATGCATCAGGAAGCTGAGAAAATTTAGTAATATTGGCTCTGGTGATGCGCGTGGTGAGGGAAAATTCTGCCAGAACAACAACTTGCTTGACAGCAGAGGTGGCGGTTTCCCTTAATCGTTCAATTTCCACCTTTGCAACCTCAGGGAAATCAGCGGGGTAACTGATTATATGTAGCCCCTCATTAAATTGAGTGACAGATTGTGACACGGCTTTGCAGAGATAGCGGCTATAATGAGAGGCCACAGCAGCTTCAGCAAGTTGATGGTCACTCAAAAATGGGGTAGCAGTGGGTTTGGGGATATATTTTTTAGGTGGGAATGGGGCATCAAAATCTGAAGGTAGATATGGTTCCAAATTAATTGGAAAGTCGGGAGGTGGTACAATTTCACCAGATTCAGTTATTTCATCCAATAGGTCCCAGGGATTTTGATTGAGCATGATTGACTCAGAGGGACGAGGTTTTGGTTGGGTAATTTTTGAGGCGTTAAATTGGTTGGACTGAAGATGGGTCCAAACCTGCTCCTGATTGGTTAAATTGTTAGAAATTAAGCCGGCTTCAGCTGTGGTTGCAAAGGTTTTGTTGATTTTTGAGCGTTCAGATGGAGGGGGTGAGGGCAGCCAAAATCCCCACTCAAACGCTGTTTGTGCGGCCCCATGTGTGGGCTTGGCGGATTCCACTTGTTTTAAGTTGAAGCTACAGTTATTTTTGGAATGATCCAACTCATGGCATAGGGGACAAATGGTGCGGCTATTTTCAATATGAGCCCAAAAGAAGTGATCTGGTGCAGATGGGATATGGGCACGTGGAGGGATGTGCTGGGCTACAGTTGGTTAGTGGGGGGTGATGGTGGCCATTGCCCGTGGTGCTGCTAACTGCTCAGCTCCTCTTGGGACCAGGAAGTGGAGGATGGGGTTTGTACCATATTTAGATAGTCCCATTATTAGCTCTTCATAGAGTGTTGAAGCGGAAGGTGCAAAGGAAGGTTTTCAAAGGTCACCACCATTGTGGTGTCACTGGGGAGGCGTGTACGGGTTGTGGAAATAGGATTGTTATTATATGTTAAGGGTGTAGATGCTGCCGCAGCTGCATCCTCTTCAGTGGGAAACCCAATATCAAAATAGCCTTATAAGGGTGGAAGTCAATAAATCCCACTGGTGAAAATGTGGATGTTGCTAGCTCAATTATCGTTTTGTCAGCATATGGGAAGAGATGCCCATACTTGACTCAGAGGCATAAGCAAATATTGGATTGGGGTAGGGCAAGTGGGTGGGGGTGGGCTGGGTGTACTCGTGCTAAGTGTAATGATAAGTCCCTTGGAGGGACAAATCAGCCTGATGCATTAGGTGGACTGGATGAGCCAATTTGCATGCATTTGCTTTCAGGGCGGAAAACACTAGCAGGTAGTGATCCGCTGAAATAAAATGAAAGCTGATATGGTGGAGGTGGTGATGGAAAATTCACTGGATGCTTTTTTTAATAAATTTGCTCTACGCTGCACATGGAGGTTTTCAGGTTTTACTCCTTTCCAATTCACTTGGTTTCCCCTTAATTAGTAGGGTATCATAGCCTGGTTGGCCCACCTCAAATTAAATTAGAAATTTAAAAATTTAAATACCAAGAATTATGCCTTACATGTGAAGATTCAGAAATTAGGACATGTAGTGTTAAGTCCATATTAAGTGGTTAGGACAGTGAAAAAAGTATCTTTTAAATTGATGCTTCCATAAGGCCTTGAGGTTTTCCAGTGATGTATGTACAATAGCTTTGATCATCTACTGGAAATCATTATGAGAAGGCCCTGCCATTATTTATATCAGGGGCAGGTATAAAGGATATAAGATTAGTGGTATTATAGACACCAATGTGGTATGAGGTCATCACTCGCTCCTGGTTGGGTGGAGAAGACATCTTATTGAGAAAGTTACTTGGTAGTCATTGAGAGATTGTGCCCAATAAATTAAAAAAGCTAATGAGTTTTTCTTGCATAGGGTTGAAGTGATAATTAAAGCGTTTTCTAACAAAACATTGCACTATAAATAATAAGAAAAGAGAATACTGGTTTGGTTGAGGAAGAGCTTTAATTGACGCTTGCAAAAATCTAGAGCTAGATGGCTTAGGTTATGAACTGATAAAACAGAAAATTAAATCAAATTCTAATTAGATACATCTTGGATTGTGTGGTTGGTTTTAAATTTCTGGTAAGATGATCATTGAAATGAGCTTGGACAATGTGAGTTTAAGTCTAAATTATCTAAAAAAGAGCCATAAGGTTGATGAGAAGTATTCATAATAAATTACATGTTAACTATATAAAGATATGCTTTAAAAGTGAGAAGTTAATTAAAGCTGTGTTTATTATTTTTAATTGAATAACTTAAAAAACTAAAATTTATCTTAAAGAAAAGTACCAACATGTTTTTTTTGGTTTATTGAAATTTAAGGATAACTGCAAACTTTCTTTCCGCTCAGCATAACTTTCTGAGCCAAATTACACAAATTAAAAAAAATCATATTCACCCATAGTAGTTTTACTCCGATGCCCTAAGATTCTCCACCAGCTGATCCAGCGTGAGGCAGCAGTAAAACTCCCCCCACCATTTTCTGTCCGGCAGGAAAACGCTCTAGGACTGGTTCACCAAGTCATTCCAGACCCATAGGCCAATTGGTTCTGCCCAAGGACCTGGACGCCCACCTTGCTCATACCCAAGTGGTACCATGCTGCCCCCTAGTGCTCCCCGGAGCAACATGTGCTACAGCCTAAGGGTCAAATATGGGAAACTATTCCCATACCACAATCAAGCCATTATTGAAATGGCACAGGCGGTGATGATACCTGCCAGATTTATAGATTTCCGCCCCTACAAGGAATATTTTGACCTCAGCTTCACCTGCGAAGCTGATGCTGCCACTGCAGCAACTGTGCCCCTGGTATTCCAGGGCACCCTTCTCCCCACAACTTGGACTTGGCTCCCAGAAGACACCACTTTGGTGATCCAGTTTGCTGGCATGCCCACCCACCCCCTGAAGTGCTCCACCAGGAGCTGAGGGCCAGTTTGGCAGCCTATGGCTCCAACCCCATCCTACAATTTGTGGTCCAAAATGGGGTCACATGACTTGCTGGGCCTTGGGCATATGCCATGATAAGCCCTAAATTTAGTAAAATTACAGCGGCAATTCCGCCATGCACCATTATTCCCTCAGCACCCGACCATCCATTTTGGGCCTACATTGAGGGTGGGTGGATGATCCGTCTGTAATGTTTTGAGTTAGACCACTCGAAATGCAAGTGCCCCTACTCAACCACTTCAGACGGATTGGATGACTCATCCACTGACCTCCAATCTGATGCCCACCCTGTACAATTTCAGGTATGGGACACAGTACTACCTCCTCCACCCCAAAAGTTTGTTGCTGAAGCTACATCTGCAGCCACCAATCAGCTTCCTCCCCACCCCAATGACATAAATAATTCCTCCAACTAAACATCAGATTGGATCCCAGTTTAATCTCATGCTTCTGAAAATGAATCAAACAAACCTCAATCATATGATGATTTCCCCAATTCAAATCAACAAAAACCCATGGGAATTATTGGATGAAATTAATGAATCAGGTAACATCATTGATGAACCATCACTGCAAGTTGAGCGGCTCTGTAACGCAGAATGGGATGCAAAATACCTTCCTCAGAAATATGTCCCAAAACCTAACGCCATACCATTCTATAGTGACCACCTGCTTGCAGTAGAAGCAGCCACCACAACAGATTGCCATCCGCTCCACAAAGCTGCCGGCAAATTTGTGGCTGCACTCGCAGGAGGAATTCCACATCCCATTATCCCCAAAAATCTTAATACACAAAGTAAGATCAATATGAAAACTTTACACAAAAACGTCACTGAAGTCATCCAGAACGTGGTAACAGTAGCACAGAATCTGAAAACAAAAATAACCTGAACCAACATTGCAAAGTTTGTTAAAATCCCAGACGCCCGCCTCAAAGCTGAAGACGATTTTGGCCAAATACATTGTTGGCATTATGATGGTTGGCAACTATTCAGAAGTTCCAGTCATCAAGAATATTGAACCCCACACCGCCGATGCCCCCACACCCTTACTATCTGCCTTAACATGCACCCTACTCTGGGATGAGATGGATGCGGCCAAAGACGAGCCCCCCAATCCCCCCTCCCCATCCACCATGGAGGGATAGCAGTATTCGCTGCCCACCTGGTTGAATATTTTATTAGGTATGATTCAATCGATCTGTCCATTTTGGGCGTTTTGTTTGAATCATTATATTTTTATTATTATGATTTTTAGTTTTAGTTTGGTAATGTTCATCCCCTAATCAGCTTACCTTGGTTAAATAAAAGAAATTTAAGGATAACTGCACACATAAATGGTAACTACAAGCATAGAATTAATTCCAAGAATGAGTAAAAGTAAGCTTTGCATCCTTCTACACCCTATATAAGTCAGGGTATATTAGAAGTTATTAAACTTGAAATAACATTAGAATGGGCGTTTCTCACTGGGGCTTGTAGTTTAAGAACTAAAGGGCAATATTGGTAGTCATGTAAATCTTGTGGTTCATAACTTATATTCTGTTATCAAATGTCTTTTGCGGCTCTTCATAATGAGCCAGCTTGGTACATCCACTGGTTATATCCATTAATAGTACTTAACCATAACAAATTGGTTATACAGAAATTTAAAGAACTTACAAATAGGTAAACCTCTAGATGATCTTATAGTAAAGCTGCAATATTTTGCATAATAGGGTAGTATCCTAAGTATATTACCATTTTTTGATTATCATTGTCATAGTATAGCATATAATATATAATATCATTAATAAATATTAAAAAGGAATTTTAAAAAAGTTTGATAAATAAAAGCTTTTGCAGAGTTCTATAATATAGTTATATACTATTATTTGGGGAAGGCCAACTATGAGATGGATGCTTCTGATATATAAACTATCAAGTACTAATATATGCTAGAGGCAACCCAGAGAAGCTAATGCTCTCTCCTGTTGCCAGCGGAAATGCCAAATAAAGAAAGAGGGGTATTGCTAGTAGAGGCTTGCGCCACTATTGATTATGTATGAAGGAAAGGTTCTGAAGTGATGAACCAAACTGGAAACCAGTATGAGACCAGCTGCCATTGACGGGATGGTAGATAACCAAACAACCATGCTTGAAAGTGGTCCATAAGGTACAACTGGAATCAGAGTACAGCTTCCTAGAGGGTGGAAGTATAGCCTGAAATGGCATCCAAGACAACCATGTGGATAGTCCACATTGCAATTGCTACCACAAAGGCTCATAAGGAAGGTTTTATGGGGGAATTCAAGGACAAGACGAAGATGTCCTTAAATAGGCTGAAGGGCTGTGTTTGCTCCTGGCAAAAGAGAAGTTGAACCTCACGCCAGATCTCTTTTTGATGGAGGGCACCCTTCCAGGCGGTGGAACAAAGTTCCATATTGGACACACACAACACATTATGGTTTGTGATGCGTTTGGCCTTATGGTATACCCATTTCAAGCAGCGCCACACATGGGAAAAAACATACATCTGCAAAAGAGGGTGATGAGATTACTTCCAGATGGCTTTCTGAGTCTCTAGGGAGTAGTGGATGTCCAACATGTCCAGATAATCCACTTTTGTCATGATAGGGGACCTCCTTGGTATCAAACTATCCAGAACAGCTTGGCCTTGTACTTCCTGTGTGAAGTGGGGAGTAGGAAGACTCTCTCTGGGCGGTGTGCCCACTGATGCAAATTCTCCAAAAAGTGCTCCGCATGGTGAAGAGAATTTGTTTGAAGTGGGGCGACGTCCCATGTGGGCCCAAAGAAGAGTATTCAAGGCAAGATATTTCAATAGAGAATGGGGGTGGGTAGGATTGCTGAGGCCCAGGGCATGGGAAAAGTTGATTGGGTCGTGCATGACCAGTGTTGGGCTTGGAGTGTAGGGTTGGTGACTGAAGCGATCCAGGTGCCAAGGATTTTGGCGGCATAGGCCTCAAAGTTGAGAAGGCCCATACCAGTACTATGGAGAGGGCCAAACATGACATCCAGGCACACTGTCAGTGGGAGGCCTAACCAAAGCCACCCTTGCAGGAGGGCATATAACGAGATTAAAAAAGATGGGGAAAAGGCGATAGCATGGGCCACAAACCAAACTTTAGATAGAAGCATAGAGTTGTCCAGCACAACCCTTCCTAGTAGGGAAGTTTGTTGGGCTCTGAGGGAAATGATGCATTTTGTGACATTGTCCAAGATATGGTGCTTCATCACCAACGAGGAGTACCTTTCACCTCCAGCCATAAACCCAAATGGCGTACCAAACCAGCAGTGGGACTTGGAACGAAAGGGAGTACAAGTGGGGCAGTATTGGATGGCTGAGGTATGTGAACCAGAGAGCTAGCTGCTGAAGCAAGCCGACTACAGGGCGCTGATGCTCAAAGGCTTAGTACTGGCTGAAGAGAATGATTTAGTTTTGGAGGCACTAAGTGAAGCGTTACTTAACTTGGAGTAAACCTGGATAGTAGCCTCAAGCGCGCGTGCATCTTGGTTGTTAGTCACCTCAACCACACAATCATCAGCTAAGGCCAATATCTTAACCGGTGCTTGGCCTTGCACATGGAAACCAGTAAGGCGGGCATTTATGTTGCGTAAAAGTGGGTCAAGGCTGAAGTTATACAAGAGTGGGCTCAAAGGGTCCCCTTGGCAAAGGCCCCTTTTTTAGGGCGAACTATGTCAGTGAGGAATCCAGGGCCACGCACAGCCATTGTGGCGGATTCCATAAGTAACATCATCCAATTAATGAACCAATGGGGGAGGTGGAATTTGTGGAGGCAGGCTTAGAGGTAGTGCCAGTTGACTCTATCATAAGCCTTCTGCTTGTCAAAAAAACAAGTGCCTCAGTAGCCTTGGTTTGTCAGACGTTGGCTACAGTGTGTATGTTGTCCCATATAGACTGCTTGGGAATGAAACCAAATTGCTCAGAGGAAATGAGATCATAAGAATAATCCCCTAGGCAGTTGGCCATAATTTTATTAAATAATTTAGTATCTGTGTTAGTAAGTGAAATGGGGCGCCAGTTGGCTAAGTCCAGATTATCCCTTTTTTATACAGCAGTCTTTTGAAAGCCTCCTGTCCCCTAGGAAGGAGGCGCATTTAACAAACACTGGTTCATTGAGGGAAGCAACAAAGAGGAGAAATAATTAAAATATCTCTAATAGAACTCATAAGGAATCCTATATGGACCTTGGAATTTCCTGTGCAGTGCACCACAAATGGCATATTATAGTTTGTCCCAAGAAATTAAATTTATCAACTACGAATATTGGGAAATGGTGAAGATATGTGTGCTTTTGAGAAATCCATTAACTTGAACCAGTTTAACTAGTTTTGAGAAATACAATTTAGGAGTAATAATTTCAAACTTTAATTACCACTTTGGCTGGAGTATCTGCAACAGTGTGGTCCAGCTTCCTCACTTGTGTGCAGGCCAAGCTCTGTCGCAGTGTGAAGAATTTTAGAATAAAATAGGTGGAGCACATGTCGCCTGCTGTTATATTTTTGCCTTGTACTGCACACAAATGCGATGTTTGTGTTGTCTTACCAGTGCGTTGAAACAAGCAGACACTTCTTCCCACTTTACGACCCCAAACCAGGCTGTATCCTGCAGTTGGGACATTAGACTCCAGGTGGTCCACTTCTGCAAGCGTGCGCCTAATGACTGCTGATGCAGCCTGAGAGTGACGCAATGAGAGGTGGCGTGCCTGGAAGATGGTGTTCACTTTTAAGTTTAATCAGGTAGTTAATTGGGTCTGCACAAAACGGTGTGGCAAACTCTAATGCCAAAGTTTTGTTGTCTACCCATGAGGAAAACCTGGGCAACGTGATCTTGTCTGGACGAATTCTGCACCACTTTGGCATCTGTGCCGCTGGGTATGACAAAGAGAAGGAAATTGAGACCAACCTGTGGTTGAAGAAATTGCTTTTTGTCATTTAAAGTGTGCAACCTGAGACTGAAAGTTCAATGGGGCAAGAATAAGGTCAATGCAGGACATAGACCTCATCTGACCGCTATGACAAGGGGACGAGACATGTTAGGGAGCAGCGGTACATGTTTAGGTAGGGTATCAAACATCCCCAAAGTGGCTTTTAGAATGCAAAGTTCTATGTGCCCCTCCAGGGGGCAGGTGCTGAAGGCCAGCAATTGGTGGCTGGGTTGGCCCAGAAGTTCATGTCACCCACCGCAAATGGGTTAGGAGGGAGTGGGAGGAAAGTAAAGTCTGAGAGGAATTCTCAGTGGACCCGCACACAGGTTAGGGCATACATATTAATGATAGTGTGCACTTTGTTGTCCCACGAAAAGGACACCATAAGCACTTGTCCATTGAGTTAATAATGTTTAGAAAAAATTTAAAATAATTGGTCACACACATAATTACCCCACAGTGAGGCGACCAAAAGGAAAGGGAGGGGAGGAGCATGATTGCCCATGTTTACTCTGCACCATGTGAACAGTGGGTTTTCTGAATGCCAGGATTTCCACAGGTAAATTTATTTATAAACTCAGTTTCCTAGCCTGGGATGGCAAGGCCTTTAGTCCAGCGATGTTCAACGTCCCTATAGTAAAGGCTCCCCCTATCACACCTTAGGTGTAAGGGGAAGGGCACCCATGCCCTTCAGCCTTCTCATTTTCAGCACGTCGCTGTATGACAGCATGGGTATTCTATGCTATGGAGTATGGTTCAGTATGGGAAGCCTTAGCTGTGGGGTTCACGTTGTCTTTTGCCTTCTGCTTTTTCCCCACTGTGGGACGAATTTTTGGCGTTGTGTGCACCTGCAGTGCACCATCGCATGATGGTGGAATTTAATCAGGAATAAAGTTGAGCGACTCAGATTCAATTGAGGCTTGGTAGCATCGGTTGGGTAAATCTGACTCACCCATCAAGTACTCAGCTTGGTTGGCCCATTCTGATTGGTGAACAGATTCACAAGCTGCTTCATCTGTGAATGACTCAATGTCATCCTGGGTCTGGGCAGGCAGGATCACAGATGTGGCCATGGCTGCTGCCTTGACTGCTGCTCTGTGGGCCTGCTTAGCCTTCTTGTGCTCTTGCGGGGACACAGGTTTGACCTGAATGTAACACCCCTTCGCGCCTCATGGGAAGGTGGCATCAGTGTCTATAGTCAGTTCATATTAGGTGTCTTCAATGCCCATTGCATTGGGGAGGATTTCTTTTTGTGTAATGCCCTCCTTGGCGGGGCAGGTGTGGGCCTTATGACCAAAAGTGTGACAAAAGGTTCAGATAGGGGCGCGCTATCTACTGTGACATGGATTGGGTGGGATTCCTGCCCATCAACAAACACAACTGCGGTGTGGGGGTTTGGGTCAAATATTTCACAATGACTGCAGATGGGGTGATTACAGCAATCGCTTTGCCTGTGCACAGGTCCAGCATGAGCATCAAGCATTGCACTTTGAAGGAGTATATTTCCCCATAGCTTTTGAACCCTTCCTTGATAATGAGCTTCAGCACTGTGCGCTTTATTATTGTGGGTAGAAAGTTGAAGGTTATAAAGATTTGGTTTAACTTGGTCCACCAATTGCATTTCATCTCGACCGTCTGTTGACCATCTGGGAGGTCTACCACCACACGTACCTGTGCAGCTTTGTCTTCTGCTTTTTTATTTCAAACTCGAGATCCAACCAGCTATGGGTCATTGAGTGCGGTGCTACATATACTGCGGCTGGGAAATGGTTGTGGACATTACAAAAGAACTTTTCCTAAAGCGCCATTTGATTAATATCCAGGAAAACTTAAACCACATGCCGTCTGATGCCAGGGGCTGAGAATGTGGAGTATTTTTTTTAGTACTAGATGGTCCCAGAGAATGTGGAGTATTGATAAACTGGTTACACTTGCTTGCCAGGCTAAAATCTCCAGGGAAATACTAACTGCTGGTTTTTTATTTTTATCTAGGCTGCCAGTGTCACTGGGGCGTTTAAAAATTTTCGGACAGTGCAAAGCCCAATTCTGTGCCCTTTACTTTGCTAGCCCAACTGCTACCCAACATTGGGTGCACAATAATCTCCTCAAAGAGATTAACAAGCTTACATAGTCTTGAATCAAATTTGTTGCAATTAGTGATTGCAATGAGAGAAAAAAGTTTTAATAAAGTTATGCATATAAAATATTAGAATTAGTGGAATAAAAGCTTATCAATCTATACATTTTCTAATATAAGAAATTTAGTTAAATGATCAAGCTCAGTTTAGAGATCTAAAAAATAGACTAAATTAAATAAAGTGCTTTGGTACTTTGAAAATTTAATTTAGTAAACTGTCATTATTTGCTCCTCTAGTTTAATTTATATTCATTGTTTAATTTTTCACCTTTTCACAATGGGCATTGTAGATCGTCTTAATCAGATTTTGGTAATGAATTATAGATTATATATACAGTTTAATTTTTACCTGATAAATGTATAGATGATTAACTTAATCTTCTCTATTGACATAATTAATATTTTAGCTATTCTCATGACTTATTTTAGTTATTGATTTGTCACATAGAATTAAAGAAAGATACCACTGACTTTTATTTTTAAGTGCTGATATAAAATGGATATAACAGTTTATAACATGAAACTGTGTTGGCAAGCCTAAGAAGTCATGTCGCATATGAAATGGGAGTTTGGGGGTTCTTGTCTGGGGAAGGGTACTTCAAGTGCCACGTGAGAGTGGACAAGATGTGGGTAGGGGTGCTAAAGTTATGTGGTTAGAGTTTAGAGAGGGTCAAGTTGAAATCATTAAGGATGTATTCCATGTTCATTGCTCAAATTACTGTGCAAGTTGATGCTTGGAATGTCTGAGATTCTGATAAATGGGCAAAAACATTAGAGGCCTGGTAAGTGGTGGGTAATATGATGTAAAATACTGCATTCAAAGAATTGATGTATTAATGACCTGCATAAATAGTCAGGCCTTTAATTTTAGACTTAGCTTCCTTAAGAAAGCTAGCTTGGAAAGCATGAATGATTATCCCCATCAAAGGGGCTAAATGACCATATGCCAGGACTGGTGAAGGATGCTATTTGTGATGGCAGCTTCTGACTCAGCGGCTATCTGGTGGAGGAATTGTACTGGGGTAGCCCTTATGATGGCGAAAGTAACGCCTTGGCGCTGGGTTATACAGAGGTTGAGAAATCAGGCCAGTCAAAATTAGCTTTTAGTGGTGGGGCAATCATCTTTGTCAACCCAATTATGAGACTCAAATAAGTTATATTTGTCAAAAGGGCCAATAACAGCAGTGATAGGGAGGGGAGGAGGAAAGTGGCCACAAATCATCAATCAGGGCAATTTACAGGGGCCCTGAAGGAAGCAAGTTGTTCATTATACATTGCAATGCAAATGATTCCAATTTTCTGGCGCAGAAGGAGCTGCATCTGTAATTTTTGAAGAAGAAGGAAAAGATTAAACCCCAAAAGATTACTGCAGGGGTGGTAATGGGCCACTGCTAGAGGGAGTTATAACAGAACTTATGGATGCATTGCGGGATGGGCACTTCTTTTTCAAGTTGGTTGGCTCAAAACAAAAAGGGAAAATAGTTTACCCTCCTTCCATATGGTCCCAGAAGAATGGTTGTAGACAGAGCAGCTCTTTAGCAAAGAGAATTACTAGAAGGAATCATATCAGAGAGGGGCAATTGTTGCAAAAGTGTGAGGCCCAGAGAAGTGGCTGGCCCTATAGAGGACCACAAAACTGAATGTGGTCAGCGCCATAAATGGGCAAACCATCCAGGAGTTCTATGTGAAGCACATCAGACAAAATGTGTCTGGGAAAGCCTGCAAACTGAACTATAAGCGCAGCATCATGTAAGTCCAGGGGAACATCATCTGGGCATTGAGTGGGCCATTTTTCCATTCCTGAGTAAGAAGGAACCAAAGAGGATGGCTGTACCCCTCATTACTCTGGGCGATCTCGCTCACGTGGTAGATGAGCACTGGGTAACAGCTCTTCTGCTTCATATTCCGCCTCCAATACCCAAACTCACATTGGCAAAACTGTTATGGGGAATCAGCAAAATCTGCACTGAGATCATCAAAATGAAATCAATTGGAACTAATTTGAGCGGCAATCAGCCCAATGTTTGGATTTAAAATGGTCAAAAAGGTATAAAGACTGATTTATTGGCGGAATGCCTGATGGTTTTGATTCATTTAACATGACGATCAAAAAAATCACCCCCTCCCAAAATTGTCGGGATCATCCTCAATGGGCAGGTAACAGCATTAAACACCATCGATGAGGGTTCAAAATTCACTGCTGGCAATTCAGGTGTTGCATCCAATGCAACGCCACTAACCAAAAAAATGGCCCAGTGACTGATAATGGGTGGGTTGGGTGTCCCAAACCTGTTCCCAACCAAATGGGTCTGCCCCTATGTGGGGTGGCCTTGAGGGATTCCCACCGCTTGTTAAGCCAAACGCCGTCGCGCCAGCCATTGGAAATGTAGCCAAGCCTTGGTTTAGACATCCAAGGTTGAGCTGACAGCAACTCAGCCTGCCACCACATTTTTCAATGTCAGTTCCCAGGGAACAAATCCGCCCATTCCTGAATAATTCGCTGGTTAGGTCGAAATTGAGGGTCCCAATATTGGCTTGTTACTACCCTATTTGACCCCTATTTAATCAGTTGCATTGCACTGAGAAAATTATTTGGTCATTTTCTTCCTTTTCCTTTTGCAATAAAATTTTGCCAAAAAAACCATTCAATTTTTATTGTGTTGATTTTTTCTGGCCGCATCTCCAATGGATTTTCCCTGGTGCCCCGTTGGTCCATATACTGGATGGGCTTTACCAGTACTCATGGTCACTATGGCCCCACCGTCATTGATTGGATTCAGCGAGTCAGTTGCTTCTGGCACTTTAACCCTGCTATCATGAACTTCCAACAATAGTATATGGGGATCTTGTGGCCTTACATCCACCATCTACAAGCGAGAATCCCTCTCCTTGTCTCCTCAGTTGAATCAGCCCCATATACTGGTGAACTTATTAAAACTATTTCTGTGGCTCCGCCCCCTGTAGTAAGACCTCCAGAGTCTGGGGCGTGCTCAATTTAATTTGCTCTCAGGATTATAATCACTATTGTCTTACACCAATAATTCGTTGTTTTCCAATGCCCGGCTCCTTACACCATCATTCAGTTAGCAATGCCTCTAGCATTCTGGCTTGCTTTTTGGGTGTTCACACATCCCAACTGGCAGGCCAGTCTAAACTTCTTTTTCCATTTCCATGACATAATCGACCAACCATTGTTTCCAGCCACTTCTGCCCTGCTCTTAGAACTGGGCTCTGCAGTGGTTACCCTTTACTAAATGAATGTGCAATCAGTAGTCTGCTGTTTGTTGTTTGTTTGGTCACTTTCTGACTTTTGGAGAAGTATTTACTCTACCTTGGATAATATTCTTCAAACCACCTAAGCTGCGCGGATTGCTACTCCTCCCCCTCCCAATATTACAGAAGGAAGCTCAAGAGTTCCTTCCTGGGAGACAGCCAATCAAGTTCTTGACTCCCTCTCTGAGGTGCAAATGAGTTCAGCAATCGTGCTTAATAATGCCTCTGCGTTATCTCATGCCCAACAAGGGCTCACGTTATTGGATGCTATGGAAGGGGACGCCCGCCGTTGGGTTAGAGGCCTTCTGCGCTCTTCCTCACAAGCAGGAGACCCCACTCCACTGATGGATGTCATGTCAGCTGCCTTGAAACCCCTTGTGTCACGCTCAAACACCTATTCAGTTTGCTCTATGCTATGGCCAAAGCCCCTAGCTTGGCTTCTTTAATCTATACCTTCCGTGAATTGGCTCCTGCGTTAAGTCTCTCTATTGATATGCTTCAGGAAGTCTTCAGATCAGGCTTGGATTCAGCTTCAGCTCATTAGGAGGTCTGGTCCACAATCCAAGGAACAGTAGATCAAATATGTGCCACCACGACCACTATTAATGTCTTCCCCCACCATGTTACCCATTATCAGAAGGGAGATTTTATGATAGGATTACCCAACATAGACACAGATGACGCGTCTACCTCCGAACCAGTGGTAGATATGGGTGCTGATCCTGCCACAACTCCAGCGTCTGAGTTGGCTGATACAGATTCACCTATAAATGAATATGCGAAGGCCCAGATGGAGGAAGTCAGTTCCCCTGCTCTCATACTCCCAATTTTTGCTCTAGTGAAAGCCCCTGACCTTACCCCCAATTTTCCAGTTATTTCTTCAGTCACAAAAGAGTCGTTCAATTCTTCCAATAAACAAAACTTCGCTTATTTCCTATTGCCAATTAAGATTAGTGTCATCTCGCATCATGTATCCTTCGAGGCCCTGGTGGATACCAGAGCTGCGGGGAACTTCATGAGTGCCAAGTTGGCCAAAAATTAGAACTGGAAATGGATGCGGGCCCCTCATTATTGGTGGCCTCATCTGCCTCCCAGAAAACATATGTCATCCGCCGGCCAGTACCCTTTTCAATCCACCAGTTCATCTCCTGTGATTGTTTTTCTGCTATGCCAAACTTGGTGTTTCTGGTGATCTTAGCTGTGAGATGGTGGCGCTGACAACATGTCAAGATTCACTTGGAGTCTAATATGTTGTCATTTACAAATGATCAACTGGAGGGTTAATTCCCTCTGATTGACACCCTTAAGAAGACACAAGTCCGCAGCTCTATCATTTCCCTTGTCACTTCTGCGGGCATACTGGCCGATTTTCCAGAGAATTTAATGTGATATTGAAGTATCTTAAACTTGGAAAAGGCAGATCACCTGCCTCTGCACACTAGGTTCAATTGTGGATTTCGAATGATTGTGGAGTTGGTGAAAATCAAATGTCCATTGTATCCCCATACAGCGGAGGAAGAAATCGCACTCAACACCTGGTTGGACGATATGCTGAAAAAAAAAAGTGGTTGTTCAAGGAGACCTTGCCTGTCGCCTCCCCCATCATCTTCCCCAAAAAAGCAGATGGTTCTCTCCATCCCTGCGTGGATTATAGCCACTTAAATAAAATAATGTTTTCTGATCCCTACCCCTTGCCTCTGGAGCAGACGATCAGCCAGGCAATCACTAAATCCTGGGTATTCTCTAAGCTGGATTTGGTGAGCACCTTTAACCAAATTTGGGTAATGAAAGGGCAAGAATGGTTAACAGCAATCTGGATGAAGCGAGGCATTTTCCAATTCCGCGTAATGCCCTTTAAGCTGAAAAATGCTCCCACTACATTTCAACACATGGTTGACAATGTACTGGGTGACCTCCAGTTTACCTGTGCAGTTGCATACATTGATGATATTCTGGTCCACTCACTGACTCCCAAACAACACACTACTGACTTAAGCTGTTGTGTCCGCCTTGCATAAGGCAGGCTTGTTCGTCAAGCCTTCCAAGTGCAAGTTTTATAAGGAGGAGATTACCTTCCTCGAGAACCTCATCCTTAAAGATGGTTATGCAATCCCTCCCAATAAGTTAGATGCGATCCAAGAATGGCCAACCCTGACTACCCAGAAACAACTTTGGAGTTTCTTGAGAACCATAATTTTCCTAAAAAAAATTTTACCTGGCGCTTTCCCAGATGGCTGCACCACTCCACCCCTTACAGGGAAAAACGTACCATATTGTTGGACACTCAAATGCCAACAGGCATTCAAATCAATTAAAGAGGTGTTCATGTCCCCGCCCATTTTGAAGCACGCCAATCCCACCAAGCCATATATTGTTGCATGAGATGCCTCGTCAGTAGTATTGGGAGTGGTGTTGCTTCAGGAGCATGATGGTTTGAGACATCTGGTTGCCTATTTTTCTCAGAAGTTCTCTGCTATGGAGCAGTATTAAGCCCTATACAACAAGGAATTGGCAGCCGTTGCATGGGCATTAACTCATTGGAGGTATCTGTTACAGGGTGCTCAACATGAATTAACGGTCTACACGGATCACCAGGCCCAATTGTATTTTCATAAACCCCAAAAATTGGCGCATCGGCAAGCCTAAACCTATTGGGACCTGTGCAGATTTAACTTCAAGTATGAATTTATAAAAGGTGCGCTCAATTTACTTCCTGATTTTCTAAGTCGCAGCCCCACCCACTGTTCCTAGGACCTAGAGGAAGTGGATCTCATTACCATGATTCCTGCCACCCAAATCCTGTTGATTGTCCCCCCATCGTTTCATCTATCACTTTGGCTCCTGACGCCCCGCTAGTGGCTCAGGTTATAGCCAGTCAAATGGCCTGCCCTGAGGACGTGGAGTTGGTTGAGCAGTTGGTCCACCCAAGTCATAAACTTCCCTATACTACTTGGAGGAGGGACTCATTTATTTTTGGTCTCACATTTGGGTTCCCCCTCCTTCTGAACGGAGGTATTCTATGCACATCACAATCCCCCCACAGTCAGGCATCACGGCAACAAAAAATGCATTGAATTGACCAAGCGGACCTACAACTGGGCAGGTTTGATAAAAGAAGATTCCGTACTGAATCACTGACTGCATTACTTGTGCTTGGGCTAAGTCAGACCACTCCGGTAGAAACGGTCTTTTACACCCCTTACAGCAGGCGGAGGGCCAATGGACATTGGTGTCCATGAACTTTATCATTGAGCTCCCTTTCTCTGACAGATTCTTAGTGGTGATGGTGGTGGTGGATCAATTCACAAAATTTTACCTCTTTATACCTTGTACTTCCACAATTACGTTGGAAGAAACCGCCCGCCTTTTCATATGCCATGTGTTTTCAATGTTTGATCTCCCTCAGGAGATCATCAGTGACCATGGCTCACAGTTCACCGCGCGGTTTTGGAGTGAACTCCTATCAATCCTAAAAATATCCCCTTGTCGCTCTACTGCATATCACCACCAGTCTGATGGGCAGAACAAGCATGTTAACCAAGTCCTTGAACAGTACCTGCGTTGCTATGCTGCAGCCATGCAAGACACCTGGGCCGATGATCTTCCTCTCACTCAATTTACTTATAATAATGGGACCCACACGTCCATGGGGTTTTCTCCCTACAAAGCAACGTTGGGTTATAATATTTCATTTCCAGTTGGACCTTACTTGTGGCCCGAGGTTCAAGCTTCCGCGGACCATTCTGAACATATCAGATCAACTCAACCCTTAGTGAAGAGCACCTCACCAAAGCCATAGATGACTACAAGCAGTTTGCAGATTGAAAGTGGCTCCCAGGTCATGATTTAATGGTGGGCTCATATGTTATGCTTGATACCCATCACACAAGAATTCAGACCCCTTCCTGCAAGTTCGCTAGTAAACACTTGGGTCCCCATTTGGTGGAGGAGGTATTGGGCAATGGGGCTTTCCGGTTGAATCTCCCTGCACATTGAAAACAGCTTTGTCTTCCATGTTTCCCAGATGTTACCCTTTAAGGGTGCAATTCCCATGGAACCTGAACTGAACATCGTCGAAAATGGGGAAGAGGCTGAGGTAGAGAATATCCTGGCATCCCAAAAATTTCAAAGTTCCATACAATACCTCGTGGCCTGGAAAAGGGTTTCTGGCATATGAAAACAGTTGGGTCAAGGCGCTTGATTGAGAAAACTGCATGGAACTGGTCAAAGCATTCCATATATCCCACCCTGAAGTTCCCCGCCCCCCAAAAAGTCACAACAATTATGGCAATCAAGTTACCCAAGGAGCACAAGAATGTGGCTCTCATGCAGTTTCCCAGTGGTAGGCCCTTCCCTTGGAAAAAGGAAATGGTAATGTAAGTCCTGGGAAACGTCCTCTGAGCATTGATTAAGCCATTTTTTAGTTCCTGAGCAAGAAGGCACCAAAGAGGATGGCTGTACCCCTCATTAATCAGGGTGATCTCGCTCACGTGGTAGACAAGCGCTGGGTAACAGCTCTTCCACTTTGGATTCCACTTTCAATACCCGCACTCACCTCGGCAGAACTGTCTGGGGAATCAGCAAATTCTGCGCTAAGATTGTCAAAATGAAATAAATGTGACTAATTTGAGTGGCAATCAGCCCATTGTTTGTGTTTCAAATGGTTGAAAAGGTTTGAAGACCAATTTATTGGCTGGAATGCCCAACAGTTTTGATTCAGTTAACATGACGATTAAAAAAATCACCCCCTCCCAAAATCGTTGGGGATCATCCTCAACAGGCAGGTAACAGCATTGGACACCATTGATGAGGGTTCGAAGTTCCCTGCTGGCAATTCAGGCATTGCGCCTGATGCAACGCCACTGACTGAATGAATGGCCCAGCAATCAAGCACAGGCGGGTTGGGCATCCCAAACCCATTACCAACTAAATGGGTCCACCCCTATGTGGGGTGGCCTTGGGGATTCCCGCTGCTTATCAGGCCAAATGTCATTGTGCCAACCATTGGAAACATAGCTAAGCCTCAGTTCAGACATTTGAGGTCAAACTGACAGCAACTCAGCCTGCCGCCAAATTTTTCAATGTTAGTTCCCAGTGAACTAATCCGCCCATTCCCAAATAATTCGCCGGTTAGGTTGAGATTGAGGGTCCTGATCCCAAAATGTTACTACCCCAATTGACCACTATTTAATCAGTTGCATTGCACTGAGAAGATTGTTGGTCAATTTTCTTCCTTTTCCTTTTGCAATAAAATTTTGCCAAAAAAACCAATCAATTTTTACTGTCTTGGTTTTGTTCTGGCAGCATCCTCGATGGCTTTTCCCTGGTGGCCTTCAGTCCATATACCAGATGGGCTTTACCAGTACTCATGGTCACTATGGCCCCCACCATCGTTGATTGGATTCAGCGAGTCAGATACTTCTGGCACTTTAACCCTGCTATCATGAACTTCTGACAACAGTATATGGGGAACTTGTGGCCTTACATCCACCATCTACAAGCGAGAATCTGTCTCCTTGTCTCCTCAGTTGAAATAACCCCATATACTGGTGAACTCATTGAAACTATTTCTGTGATTCCGCCTCCTGCAGCAAGACCCACAGGGTCTGGGGTGGGCTCGATCTGGTTTGTCATCAGGATCATACACACTGTTGCTCTACACCAACAATTCATCATTGCACAATGCCCAGCTTTATACACCGTCATTTGGTCAACAATGCCTCTGGAATTCTGGCTTACTTTTTTGGTGTTCACACATCCTGACTGGCAGGCCAGTCTAAACTTATTCTGTCATTTCAATGACATATCAGCAGCCAAGCAAGCGCAAGTAAAGGGGTTGGATCATCCTTGAAGACAAGGGCATATTCTTTGCACTAGCTTCTGGGCTTCAGGTTAAAACCAACATTAGTACCCCTTTAAGTTGTGGAAATTTATAAAACTGGCAGGGATTTAACACCATCTGGGTCAACTTAATGATGGCTGCATCCACGCAGAAAAAGAAGATATCATATTATACTTAAAATGCCAAACTGCAAGTTGCTCTGGTTGTGAACTAGGGGGCTATGAAGTGCCGCTTGGGAATGCCCAAGATGGAGAGATAGGTCTCAAGGTGGGAAAAAGAAACTAGAGGAGTGTCTATGGAGGGCTATCTATGCCAGCCCAGGATTGCTTCAGCAGCAACCAAAAGACAATAGGAGGCGGTGCACCACCGCCTCATGCAGAGTCAGCAGGCTTAAGCTTTGTTAACATTATATATTTGGATCAGTGCAATGTCAAGCGTTAGAGTAATAAAAATTTCAAGTTTGAGTTCAACTAAAAATAAAGCGGTTGAAATAAAAAAGGTTCCTTGAGCTATTATATTCTAATATAAAATTTTATAAAACTCAGCAGAATTTTTTTAGAAGTTTTAGAATGATTTCAATATATAGTATCTATTTTTTTGCTAAACATTTGTAACAAATAAGGTAGGTTTTGTTTTTTATCTTATAGTTAAAATTTGGGGAAAGTAATTATTACTATATATCAACAATAATTTTTTGTCTGAAGTCTTATTTGAAGGCATATAGTAAAATTTGACATTCATATCATCTAGGTTTTACTAAGGGGTCTGTTCATTAACCTATAAGTTAGTTATCATCTGTCATAATTTGATTCATTCTATTAGGCATGTAGGCACTCAAGAAAAGCCGCGTATAACCTATCATAAGGATAAAGACACCTAATTGGCCCCACTGTAGAATTATATTTAGGTTGTCAACAAAAAGGTAATAGCATTACATATTGAATTAAGTTTTTTAGACACTTGCAAAGATGAAAATTTAAAACATCATATGTTGGATATAGACTACAACATTTTTGTTGGCCAAAAATGAGATAAAAAATAGATCTAACTTTACAATGAGTTTGATTATAATAAATGTTTTTAGAAACTGAAGCAAAATGTTCTGTAATGTTTAGATACTCAAGTAAAATTCAAAGATTTAATAATTTAAAGATTTTATAAAGTCAATTTTTTATTTTAGCTAAAACGATTACATGTTTCTTTTCTATGGCAGAACTATTGGATTTATTGTGGTGAAGGCCAACCATGGGACGGACACTTCCAAATATGACTCAGAAGAGACAAAACTTAGTACCTGGGGAGGCACCCCAGAGAAGCAATGCTATCTCTTGTTGCCAACGGGAACGCCACTTATGGGGAGGGGGAAACGTGTGAAGGGGCCATAGCCATAATGGAGCACGTGTGGAGGAAGGGGTCTTATTTGATGAACCAGACTGGGAACCAGGAAGAGACCAGCTGTCAGCGACGCAGTGGGAGGTATCCAAACATCCACGCTTGAAAGTGGTCCACCAAATGGGACCGGAATCTGTGGTTTGCTTCTGGGAGGGTGGGGGTGGAGCCTGCGATGGCATCTAAGACAATCGTGTGGATGGTCCACATGGTGATTGCAACCACCAAAGCACGAAGGGAGGGCAGAAGGGGGGAGGCCATTAATAGAGCGAACATATCTCTTGACAGACTGAAGGGATGCATTTGATCCCGGCCCAGAAGACGTTGAACTTCGCGCCATATCACTTTAGAGGTAGGGCAATTCTCCAGGCGGTGAAACAGCGTTCCATACTGGCCACACACAGCACAGGATGGGTGTAAAGCGTTAGAGCACTCAGCTGTACAATACACCCGCCTCAGGCAGCACCAAACATGGGAACGGACTTGAGGTTGCAACAGAGGATGGTGTACATATTTCCAGATATTTTTTTGGGTCTCAATGGAGTAAGGGATGTCCATCATGTCCAGGTAGTCCACCCTGGATAGGACATGGGGTCGATTGGGGATCACGCCATCATGGATGGGTAGCCCCTGTACCTCTTGTGTGAACTGAGGAGAGGGGTGGCCTCTTTGGGTTGTATGTCCGCTATTACAAATTCTCTACTCAACGCTCCGCATGGAGAGGAGGATTCGTTTGTAGTGGGTTTTAGTCCCGTGAGGACCTGTGGCCAATGTATGTGAAGCGAGGTATTTCATCAGGGAATGGGGGTTCGATGGATTGTTGAGGCCCAAGGCGTGGGAGAAGTTGGAGCGGGCTGCGCGGGACCAGTGTTGGGAGGAGAGTGTAGGGATGGTGACGGCCGCAATTCAGGCACCCAGGATCTTGGCGGCATGGGCTTTGAAGTCAAGCAGGCCCATGCCACCATGATGTTGAGGGCCAAACATGACCTATAGCTGCACTGGTGGAAGACGGCCCAACCAAAGCCATCCTTGCAGCAAGGCGTACAAGGATTTGTAGAAGCTTGTGGAGAAGGGGATGGCATGGGCTCCAAACCAGACTTTGGAGAGGAGCATGGAGTTGGCTAAAACAATCCTGCCAGTAAGGGAAGTAGGGTGGGCTCTGAGAGAGGCGATTCGCTTCGTCACGTTATCCAGAATATGGCACTCCATTACTGCTGATGCATATCCGCCTGCCTCCATCCACACGCCCAGATGGCGTACTGGTCCTATGGTAGGACGTGGCACGAAGGGGAGCACCAGTGAGGCGGTGTGCTTTGAATTAGTAGGGCGAGGACGTGGGCGAGCAGATACACTGGGTTGGGAACTAATTGCTGGGGTCCAGCAGTTCTGAAACTGACCAAGGAGGATGATTTTGGTTTTGGAAGCGTTCAGCGCCGCGTTGCTTACCTGGGAATACTACTGGATGAGAGCTTCAAGCGCGCGTGCATCTTGATTATTAGACACCCCCACCACACAATCATCTGCGAACGCCATTATCTTGACTGGGGCTTGGCCTGGCACGTGGACCCCAGTGAGTTGGGCATTCACATTTTGCAGTAGTGGGTCAAGGCTGAAGTTGTATAAGAATGGGCTGAGGGGGTCCCCTTGTCGCAAGCCCCTTTGAGGGCGGATTACTTCCGTTAGGAAGCCAGGGCCACGCACTGCCATTGTTGCAGATTCTGTGAGCAGCATTACCCAGTTGATGAAGTGAAGGGGTAGGCGGAATTGATGGAGGCAGGCCCTGAGGTATTCCCAGTTTACTCTATCATAGGCCTTTTCTTGGTCCAAGAATACAAGTGCCCCAGAGGCTGTGGACTGACATACATTAGCCACAGAGTGCACGTTATCCCAAATCAACCTTCTGGGGATGAAACCAAATTGTTCTGGGGAGATGGTGGCAGATGCTACAGTCCCTAAACAGTTAGCCATAATTTTTGTTAAAATTTTGGTGTCTGTGTTTGTTAGAGAAATGGGGCGCCAGTTGGCTAAGTCAAGCTTATCCCCTTTCTTGAAGAGTGTGACAGTGAAGGCCTCATGTCCTCCTGGTAGGAGGCACGTTTCCATCAGGCTTTGGTTAAGTGAGGCGAGCAGCAATGGGGATATATATTTGAAATATTTTTTGTAGAACTCATATGGAATGCCATCTGGGCCTGGGCATTATCGGTTTGGTGCACCACGAATGGCTGTCCATAATTCGTTTAGGTAATCAAATTCATTATTTCTGGGTATCGGAAAATGGGGTGGATGTGGGCTTGGTCAAGAAATTCTGCCACTTCGGCCAGCTGAATTGGATCAGAGTGGTACAACTCGGAGTAATACTGTTGCGTTTCAATTGCCACTTTGGCCAGTGTATCCACAATGGAATTATCCAATCTTCGCACCTGTGTGCAGGCCATGCTCTGGTGTGGTGAGAAATTTTTTTTAAAGAAATGTGCGGTGCACTTGTCACCTTTTGTGATGCATGTGGCCCTGTACTGAACACAAACCTAATGTTTGTGTTGTCTTTCAAGTGCGTTGAGGTGGGCAGCTGCCTCCGCCCACTTCCATCCCCATGCCGAGCTGTATCCTGTAACTGGGATGTTGGACTCCAAGTGTGCCAATTCTGCCAGAGCGCGTAAGATAACTGCTGATGTGGCTCGTGAGTTTCTGGAGGAGAGATGGCGAGAGTGGCAGATGGTGTCATCTTTGAAAGTTGACCATGTGGAAATGGGGTCCGCGCAAAATGGTGCAACAAACTTTTTTGCCATAGTTGCCCCTTCTACCCACATGGAAAATCCTGGTGACCTGAGCTCGGGGGGGCAGATTTTGTGCCAATGTGGGGCCTTAGCAGCCGTGACAGGTAGGTGGTAGGTTAGCGAGACCAGTTGATGGTCAGAGAATTCCAATTTTGTTGTCTTGTGTGGGAGATGTGGGGTTGGAATTTTGCTGGCGTTAGAATAATGTCAATGCGGGTCATGGACCTAAATTGCCCATTGTGGACGTGGGGCCATGTTATGTTTTTGAGCAGCGAGGCATGCTGCAGCAGCGCATCCATTAACCTGAGGGTGGCCTTTAGAATGTGTAGCTCTACGTGACCCTGGGGGGTGTGGGGTGAGGGTGGCCACCGGTCCGTTGGTGTGTTTGGCCAACAGTTCATGTCGCCAACTATGAAGGAGTCTGGGGGTAGCAGGAGGGATTTGACCGACGAGAAAAATTCCTGACACTTGCATGCACTGTTTGGGGCATAGATGTTGATGATTGCGTGTGCTACGTCAGCCCACGAGAAGGTGATAATAAGCACTCAGCCATTTAGGAATGTTTCTGAGGATAAAAATTTGAAAAAATTATTTTCTGAATTAGCACCCCACAGTGCATTGACCAAAAGGATAGGGATGGGAGGAGCATTGTTTTCCAAGCTTCCTCAGAACCTCGTGGTCAGTGGGACTCCTGGATGGCCAGGATATATGGGTAGATTGTGTTGTAAAAAACTCAGTTTCCTAGCCCAAGACGGGGAGGCCTTGAGTCCAGCGATATTCAACATCCCTATGGTGAAGGTTTCCCCCATCGCACCTTAGGTGCGAGGGGGTGGGCACCTGGGCCCACCATCCTCTTCTAGATCCCCGCGGGCCTTCACAGCAGCGCAGGTGTTAGCAGCAACGCTATTGGAGTTTTTGTTGATTTTTGCAGAAAGAGTCACGTTGGCTTTAGCCTTCACTTTTTGTTTTCCCAACGTCAGACGAATTTTTTGCAGTGTGGGTGAGTTTGGTGCACCGTTGAGCGGGTCAAAAATTTTTCAGTTGAAATGAGTCCCAAGTTGGTTTTAAATGGAGCTTGGGTGCAACGATTGGGTGAGATCAAATCTCCCATCAGATCCTTGGATTGAGTGGCCCACTCAGCATGGGCTTCAATCTGATTGGTTGATGGATTCCCAAGTTGCTTCCGCCGCAAAGGTCTCCATGTCCTCCTGGCGTTGTGAGTGTGGGATAGTGGTGGTGGCTTTGGCCACTTCCTTGGCCGCGGCTCTATGGGCCTGTTTGGCCTTCTTTCACTCTTGTGGGGAGATAGGCTTTACCAGTAGGTAGCAGCCTTGTGTTTTCCACAGGAAGGCCTCCTTGGTGCTTGCAGTTGGTTTGTAGTGCACCTCTCCGCTGGCCATAGCCACCAAGGGGTGCTCTTGGAATGTGACGCCCTCCTTGATGGGGCATGCATGTGCCTTATGGCCAAATGCATCACAGTGGGTGCAAATGGGGGGCGCGCTGTCCACGGTCACCTGGAATGGGTGGGTGGTATGCCCTGCGATATCAATAAAAGTGGAGTGCAGGATCTGGGTTAGGTCCTTCGCGATCTCCTCAGTTGGGGTCAGCACTGCAATGGCTTTGCCGGTGCACAGGTGTGGCATCAGCATGAAGCGTTGTATTTTGAAAGATTGTAATTCACCATATATGGCGAGACCATCTTTCAGGTGTTGTTCCAAATTGTCACATTTTACTGTAGTAGGCAAAAATTCAAATGTGAGGAAAATTTGGTTTGATTTTGTCCATCTGGTGCGTTTAGTTTTAATGACCTGTTGCCCTTTGGGAAGGTCGACCACTACGCACACTGCTGCAGCCTTGTCTGCTGCTGTTTTGCTTTCGAAACCTAGGTCCAGCTAACCGCGTGACATGGAGTGAGGTGCAACGTACACTGCAGTTGGGAAAATTGTGTGTACATCTTCACAAAATTTTTCCCATAAGGCCGTTTTTTGGATGTCCAGAAACACGCGGACACTGAATTCCACCAATGAAAGTGGCTGGGAGTGTGGCATGTTGATTTACTGGTTGCATTGTGCTTGCCATGCGAGTATCTCCAGGGAAATAGTGACCGCTGGTTTCTTAGTATTTTTGTCCATTCTGCCAGATTTTCTGGGGCATTTTCAAATGTTGGAGGCTGCAGGCCTTCCACCTGCTCCTCTTACCTTGCTTGCCCAACTGCTCCCTGACATGGGCGCAGACTAATCTCCTCTGTGAGATTATCAAACTAGAATCAGTCTTGAATTGAATAGTTTGCAATAGTGATTGCAATGAGAAAGAAAAGTTCTATGGCAGAACTATGTTATATATGAATTGAAATATGGTGGATTGGTTTAAATATCCCAAAATTTAAGAATTAAAATAAAGCCTTTGCCATTATATACTATGTGCAGTTTTTTATATAATGATTCTCTAACTAAAATTACTAAGCCTTTAATTCTTATTTATTATGATGTTATGTTCTTATAATTTTATTAAAAAGGATAATGAAACAGAAAACCTCAAATCAGCCTAAAATTTTTTTTAATAATTGCATTGTATTGTTATACATTTTCCCTTTGGGTACAAACGTTAAAATAATCTGTATTATTTTATCCACATTTTCTAAAAATTATATATATAGACATATTTTTCTTTTGTTAGCTTTTCAAATGACAATTCAAACAAACTTTACTGGTATGAGGGTTTTGGGAAAAATGATAATTGCGCTGATATGGGTGAGGAAGAACACGTACTGATTTGCAATACAACCAGTGGAGCTCTACTGATTTGAGAGATATCAAAATTGATAAGGATAATGAGCTCCTAAAAGCGCGTTCAAAATCTTAAACCTTCTCTGAATCTGCCAATTTACCTGACAAAGGTGCTGATTCACTTGGCAAAGATCTTGCCTTTTAGAAGTCATCAGAAACTGCCTTCACAGCCCAGAAGGACTGAGTATGCTGAAAAACTTTGCAAACTGTCAAGCTAATCATGAGATCTTCATACCTGACTCTCTCTAAAATTCTCTTGCAAGTTCTATCCTAAGTGATTATGAACCTTTTAAGGCCCTATAGGTATCCAATAAAAATCAATTGGTACCTTCAGTTTTTCCTAGTTTTTATCAATAGAGATTTTTGCTTGTATTCATACAAAGATCCTGCCTGTTCAAAGCAAAAAGAGATTGCCTCGATGCATATTACTGTTAAGAGATTGCCTTATGGACAAAAGCTCTAAGAGACCCCACTAGAGCTACATTCAACTAGTAGTCGAATAGCCTTTGAAGGACTTAACCCTCAAAGAAATCAACAAAACCCAAAACTGGTGCTTTCTTCCAGTCCTTCTGAGGCTACCTGGTGAAGACATATCTTTCAGATGAACAATTCTGATAATAATAGCCTTACCAATATGGAGGAGAACCAGATTTTGACCCAATGGGTCATTGACCAATAATGTAGATACACCTTTACCTCATATCTGAGATCTTGAATTCAACGTGACCATGACCCATACTGTTTCAGACCCCAAAAACTCATTTTAGAAAAATCAGGGTGCTGATGTCACTGACACTTTCTTAGTGATAATGGCTGGAACTATTAATCTGGTGGAAGATCAGTTGTTCCTCTGTGCATAAATTGCTAGCAGCCTGACTCATATATATTTCTCACCTGATCTCCCTAGCAATGAAGTTGGTGTAGCATGAACGGAAACCTACTTGTGATTGTTTGTTAACCACACTTTACATCTTAAAATGCAGTTACTCAGGTTACACCACTTGGAGATCCAACGGCACCTCAGAATGTCTCATCAAATTCACGCTCAGCTTCTTGTATTGTATGATGCCACATCAAATTTTGGTTTATACAGTCACGAGGCCACTTAAGACAATGTTAAAATCTGGGCTGCTAGATGTTAGCTCACTTCTACGCACTGAGTTTAACTGCACAGATCCTTGATTACTTGCGTTGATTGTTTGAATATATAAACTGGGGCAATAAGAGTATTAAGACTAATATTATGGTTGATTGCCCAAAAGCCATGTTGAGTGAAAAGTCCAACGCTAGACAGGTGCTTCTTCGTCTTGAAGATATTTTGGTACTGGTAGGGAACACTTTCCCTATTCTCTTCTTGCAGAGCCAAGCGGAGACTTGATAACAACAACCTAAAGATATCTTATCCTTGCACTCTTATCCCAAGAGTAATTTATACAACCAATGTACAACAATTAAGTCATTATCAAGCCTTAATATAATTTTATTAAGGAATATTTGGAGGGTTTTATAGTAAAATTGGCACACAACTTTTCAGCTGTCCGCTTCAAAATTATTTGCCCTCCTATAATGGATTGATTATCAAGTTTTATGCACTAAATCTCGTTGGGTACCTTTGACTTTATTTTCTTAGGTACCATAATCCTCAGCTGTTAGCAACCAATTTATTGGTTTTAGGAACTTGAAACCAATTGTGTTGGTAGATGATGATCCTACCATTTACCACAAGCCTTAGAAAACTTAGTAAGTTTTGGGTGACTCCCCATCCATTTGTTAGGAACTATTGCCAATAGATTTGACTATTAAAGTTGCACCTGCATCAGATTCTTGCTCATTATTGTCATGGATGATTTCCGACAAGAATATCTTTTGTCAGTGACCATTGCTGAGATAATAAATCATAATCACAAATTGTCAAATTATTCAGGCAATTGGTTGGATAATGTGGTCAAACAAAATTCCAACCTATCCCCCCTCTTGAACAGATTATCCAGCAGAAGATAGAACCCTCAGAAATGAAGCCACCTCAGCTTGTGATTATATTTGGATATCATATCTCTATGGCCTAAGAGGAGTTCAGCTCTGTCTGCACTCAACGCCCATATGCTCTGCTTGGCTTTGTGACTTCTTGTCCTTGATTGCTACCTGCTGTTGCCTCTTCTTAGAGCAGTTCCCAAGACATCATGCCACACCAGTCCCATCTCCATAACATTGCCAAAAAATGAACTGGTCTACCTGTACAAACCCCAGGACAGGTTCCCAATGGCATCTTGCCATTCAACCTGTACCAACCACAGGATGAGTTTCAGTGAATCCTTAGTCAACCTGCACTAACCCCAAAACAAGTTCTTAATAGCATCTTGCCATTTAACCTGTTACAACCCCATGACGATTTTCAACATCTTGTTAATAGAGACTATTCCGGCGGATCTAGTTTCAGCCCATACTAATCCTGACAACCTCAGAAACTCATGCCCGTCACTGTCTTTCCCTTCCTCCATGCTTGGTAGGTGGGAATATCGCCAGATACATCACCACATGAAGATTAAAAACTTTTTTTATATAATTTTTGGTTTTTATATTTTTTTATTCATCTTCTTTTATTTTATATTTTTATATTTTATTCTTTTTTCATATATATATTACTTTTTCCCTTAAATCTAATACTTTTAGTATTTAATGTGGACTCTATTAATTATTTGACCATCTTCAAGATTCTTGATTGTATAGGCATCATTTGCCGACTTGGAATAATTTCAAACAGTCCCATCCATAGGGCGTCTAACTTAATTTTCCTCCTGCTTACATGGGTATCACAGTAGGCTACCCTATCACCCACATGGTATTATTTCAACTTAGGCTGATTCTGGTTATCCATTTTCTTTGTGTTGGTTCTTCTTTTCGCTTTCATTTCAAATGCCTATGATTGTAATTTAATCAGAATATTTGAAATTCAGGATAGATATCGTTTGGCACTCATTCCCAAAGATGGCTCCACAGAAAAATACAATATTGGTGGCAATACGACTTTCATCCCATATAAAAGTTTGAACGGTGTTTTATCTGTTGCTAAGTGGTAACTGATTATATAAGCAAATGTGACCAAACTCAGATATGCTCCCCAAGTAAAAGTCTTCCCTGCAACCAACTTTCATAATGTTGATGCTAGAGTTGCGTTCACTCTTTCCACTATTCTATTCATTTCTGGACAATAGGAAACATATACAACACCTCTTATTCCCTTTAATTTGTTTAGCCTGAGAATCATTAAAAAGTAAAATTGGTCCCGTTGTCACTAAGGATAACTTGGGGGCATCCATGCTGATAGATCAATTAGTCAAATATAAACTTCGCCATACTCATTGCATCCACTCTACTGAGGGCTTTTGTTTCAACCCATCAGATTAGATGGTCTAATGCAACGATTATATATTTCACGCCTCCAGTGCTGACACTCAATGGTCCCATAATATCTATGGACACCATGTGCCAAGCAAAACCAGGGCGTACTAGCTGGTACCACATGGCGTTCTTATGCGCTTGTGAAGTTGTTGCTACACACAACAAGTTAGGTAATCCATGATATTGTAGTTAATCGATTTATCAGTAATAATACTGGCAAATGTGATACACTGTCTTCTTTATGCAACCATGGCAAATGACCTTATGAGTGGCTCAAATGATATCCCTTTGTTCCGATGGTTTAGCAAATAAAAAACGTTTTCATTTGATTATTTTTTATAATTGATTTATTTTAAATTCAGCATCTTCAATTGCCTTTTGTAGTACAATTAAAATTTCCGGGGGTCATCCACAATATCTCCTTTGATCACCCGTTGAAATAACGCTTTAGCCTGGTGATAGATTACATGAACAGTTGGCAATTGAGATAATCCATCAGCATTCTGATGCACCTCTCCAGCCATGTGAATAATTTCAAAGTTATATGCTTATAGCTATAAAGCCCAGCGTGCCAATAGGCTCTCTGTTCCTTCAGAACATAAAGCCAGCTCAGGGATGAGTCGTTGGTTATGACTTTAAAGTGCGTCCCATGTATGTAGAGTCAAAATTGTTTACAGGCATGGATTACCGCCAAGTACTCATGCTCTGTCATGGTATATTTTTTTGCTGTCAACAGGGTTTTTCTCATGTAGGCTACCAGATTATCATCCCCGTTGTCATCTAATTGACTTAGGATGGCTCCAATTGCTGTTAATGAGGCATCTGCTTGTATTATAAATTCCTAATTAAAGTCTGAGTATTTCAAAACTGGGCTGCTCATGAGATATTTTTGAAGCTTATCAAATGACTTCTGTGCCTCATCGTTCCACACAAATACCATTTTAGTTCCTTGAGTAGGTGAAATAAAGGCTTAGTGATTCCAGAAAAGTCTTTGATGAATCAGTGATAGTATCTGACCACCCCTTAAAGAACTTGAATGTCCAGAACACTTTTTGGATTGACATCCATTTGATAGCTTCTATTTAAATTAATTATAGAAGTAATCCATTAGAGCTATGACACCCTAAGTATTTGTGCTTTTTTTGAAAAATTGGCTTTTTATCGGCTTATTTTTAGATTTGCTGTTGCCAATCGCTTAAAAACTTCTCCAGATTCTCCAAGTGATCTGTGAAGGTCATTATAAAGACGTTGAGATCATCTAAGTATACTAGCACACAGGATATCTTCAAGTCGCTGAGTATTGAATCCATAGTATGCTGAAAAGTTGCCAGCGCATTGCATAAACCTTGGGGCATTCTGGTTAGCTGATATAGTCCTTGTGCGGTAATTATCACACATTTTTTCATATCTTCTTTTGGCAATTCAATTTGCCAATAGCCCAAAATCAAGTCCACAGCAAATTTTTTTTGCCTTCCCCAGGCAATCAAACACATCATCAATTCAAGGCAGTGGATAAGAGTCTTTCTTAGTGATTTTATTTAGTTGGCAATATTCAATCAATACTTAATTTGATCCATCCTTCTTTTTTACCAAAAGGATTATACTTGCCCATGGGCTCAATGATGGCACAAGTAACCCACGTTCCACTAACTTGCTGATTTCATCACTGACTTCTGCTTCCGCCGCTCTTGGCCTTCAAAAAGGTTTCATTCTTATTGGTGGATATTCCCCAGTATCAACTTTGTGGAGTACGTTTTTTGCACATCCCAAGTCACAATCATTCTGAGCGAATATCTCCCTATACTAATTAAATAATTGGATTACATCCTCTTGCTAATTATAAGTCAGATTGGCTAGCTGCTCATGATCCACTAATTTGTTGACGCTTTTGGCAATTTCTGGCAGAAATCTTATTTCAGAAAAGAATCCTAATTCTTGGAAGGCACTAAGTCCGCCATTTGGAGTAAGTGTATAAATGCAATGATCTGATTATTTTCAATTTTATTGGCTTCTCTCCAAAATTGGCTAAGAGTACTCATATTTCTTAGGCCCAGCATTAAGATCCCTGGCGCCATACACGATTCAATCCTTGATTTTTCCATGTATTGACAATTTCCACATATAGCTGTTCTGGGAGTTTCATTGTTAACCTGGTGTTAACTATGATTTGGGATCCTGGCAGAATAGTATTTATTGTGTTTTCATTAAAGGTGTTCCACGATTCTCCATAATTTCCATCAGCATTGCTTTCTATGATAAACCAACTAATTTATAGTGATTGGGTATATTACCATCATCATAAATTAATTTAAAAAAATTATTTTACTTTGTCAGCGGAATCTCTCCCTCCCACTGGTACAATAAAGGCAACATCTGCCCAAATATCATCAGAGCGTTTTCTTCAAAATCACATTTCACCCATACTTTCTCAAGAACTCCATCTCGATAAGTATATCATAATTTGGATTGGAGCACTATGGTGGTAGCTGACACCACCAGCAATATAAGCCAAAGTGGTAGCACACTGTAGGCTCCACATGAGATGGTAATGTCTGGTCTGGAATGCCATACTCTTTTTAATGCTCCAAATTGGTGATATCTTCATGTGTTTCAGTAATGTGGTGGAAACAATGTTGATTGACGCTCCACTATCAATTATTGCACACATTCTATCCTATTAACTACAATATTAAAGTATGTACACTGCAAATACTTCAATAAAGTATTTACTGAATGGATAGCATCCTTGTTTCCAAATTAAGGGTGTGAATTATTCAAGTGGATAAATCAGGGAATGACTTCTTGATTGCGCTAATAGTAAAGAAGCTTTTGCCATATATAACTTCATTTTAACTAAGACTTCAGGGCTCTTGGAGGATCTGATTTTATTTACTAACCGTCATGCATAGGGTTGAGCAACTTCATTAATGTTTTTGGGGTTGATCCATTTTGCTTTGGCTTGAGTTATTACATTAACATCCATGTTAAACACCTGATGGAGCAGATCAGGTGTGTCATCGTCCATAAATAGGTCAGAGATATCAATTTAATAATTCATTGTATCAGGAGGGACAGGTTTATCAGCAGTACTAGAATGTCCCTGGTCTATACTGCTGTTCCTTTTCCTGAATCTGAACCAGTTTCTTTGGTCTGAACGAGATTGATCTGATCTTTTGGCTTTTTGTCCTGACATTGGGCAATTACATGGCCAAATTTCTAGCATTGGAAACAGTGGATTAACAAGCCGTCCACTCATTTAAAACTTTGGGTTTACTTCCTGTCATAATCTGCCTCTCAGATGCTTTATATTTTTCAGCAAATTTCACAATGGTTTGAGCCTCATTTTAATTACTTTAAAATTGCAATTGGGAGCATCAAACGTGGCTCCAAGCATTTTCAGATGGTCCACCACCTGCAAGGTCGTTGCTTGAGCTACTAGTGCCGTTTCCATAATCCAATGCAGTTCATGGTAGGGTTGAAGTTCCAAATGCATGGCTATACGTGCATTAAAGTCAATCAGCACATTCGCCCCTGCCAAGGTCTGGGATTCTTGGTAAAACCAGTTGGGCAAACTAGCCAGGGTCTCATCCTTGTGATATTATATACCCATATATTCCTGTTTGTGATTTGCCATCTGAGTAGGGCTTCCAAACTCCAACATGATCGCTGCTTTTGCTTCAACATATGACCAGTTGTCCCCATTGAGATGAGGTAGCACCAGATTCTTGCAATCAGTGCTAAGACAGTTCATTACAGGCACCACTTTCTGACGGTCCGCATATCCAAACATGGTCATCTCAAAGAAGCGGAAAAATGACAGGGCATTAGCCTTGTGAAAGGTAGGCAACATAAGCATATTGAAATTCCTCAGTCACTACATTCATAGGAGTTTCTTGACCAACAACTAGAGTAGGCATAGATGTGGCTTCAGAAGACATTTCTGACACACCAGCAAATGATTTAGGCTTAAATTCATGCAGAGAGGTCTTCTTATTGGAGCTTCACATGTATTTTTATCAGCCTTGTTTGCCTCAAATTCCCATAATCGCATTTATAATTTTCCAACTACTCAATACAATTCATCATTTTCTAAAGATCCTCATGAAAACGCTAGATGCATTTTTGGTCTAATTCAAATTTGGTCTTTTGGAATAAAACTTCCTTAACAAGTTCACCCTCTTTCCGCTTTTAAAGAGGCTACTTTTCCACACAGGTCGTTATTCACATTTCCAACATTTTCAAGCATCTCTTACGCCTTAATACATGATCCTCCAATGTAACAATGTCAGCTTAAGATGCCAAGCTAAGAACTTATGATTGATGGCCTGTAACTCCATCCAGATCTTTCAAAGCTCATTCTTATAAGACATTGTGGTTTAAATTGGCTTTTGACAACTCAACTACCCCTGTAGTGAGCACCAATTGTTAAAATTTGGGCCGTTAGATGGTAGCTCACTTATGCGCACTGAGTTTAACTGCACAGATCCTTGATTACTTGCGTTGATTGTTTGAATATATAAACTGGGGCAATAAGAGTATTAAGACTAATATTATGGTTGATTGCCCAAAAGCCATGTTGAGTGAAAAGTCCAACGCTAGACAGGTGCTTCTTCGTCTTGAAGATATTTTGGTACTGGTAGGGAACACTTTCCCTATTCTCTTCTTGCAGAGCCAAGCGGAGACTTGATAAACAACAACCTAAAGATATCTTATCCTTGCATTCTTATCCCAAGAATAAGTTATACAACCAATGTACAACAATCAAGTCATTATAAAGCCTTAATATAATTTATTAAGGAATATTTGGGGGGATTATAGTAAAATTGGCACACAACTTTTCAGATGTCCGCTTCAAAATTATTTTCTCTCCTAAACTGGATTGACCCTCAAGTTTTAAGGACCAAATCTCGTTGGGTACCTTTGACTTGATTTTCTTAGGTACCATAATCCTCAGCTGTTAGCAACCAATTTATTGGTTTTAGGAACTTGAAACCAATTGTGTTGGTAGATGAAAATCCTACCTTTTACCACAAGCGTTATAATGCTTAGGTAGTTTCCTGTGACTCCCCATCCGTTTGCTCTGAACAGTTCCCCATAAATCCACTATTGGGTTTTTATCCCGCATCAAATTCTTGGTCAATATTGTTAGGGATGATTTCTGACTAGAACATCTTTAGTTATCAACTGCTGCTGAGTATTGAATTGTAATCAAAAATTGTCAAATTAATCAGGCAATAGGTTTAATAATTTGGTCAATCAAAATTTCAAAAGACTACCACTGGGAAAATAACAAAATTTAACATCACTTAGCCTTGAAAAACTGGAGTTATCTGATGACTTCAAGGGGAACTTTCTCCGCGAATGATCCATGCAGCTACCAACATGGACCAGAGAGATGAAATACGCTTTGTCTAATCTCATCAGAAAAAAATTTAAGAATTGGCAGACTACTGATTCCTGAAATTCCACCTATACCGCCCAGATTCAGAAATTGGCTGAATGAACCACTATGTCACCAATCTAGGAAGTTATTTAAAAAGGACCTCCTGGTAAAACTAACCTAGTGGTAAGGAAGGAGAACATGGACCCCCTGACCCTGAAGGTCCCCGTGGTCTTTCTAGGTCCTCTCCAAATGTTGAACCTTCATTTGATGAAGGCCAAGAAGCCTGGTTAAGGCACTTGAGTGACAACTATTACTGGTGGCCAAAGGAGCAGAGATGACTATTAAAGAGGATCATCTTGATTTGGATATAACCTATGTCTCCTTGTACAATAATTAAGTGAAAAAAACCGCAATCTGTTCTAACCTGAATGACTCCCAAGCCCAAATGAACTGCCAACTTGATAGGATGAATGCTGAACTTAAACTATTGAGGCTAAAAAGGATAATCTCTCACTTAATTGGCCTTTCAAACCGCTGATATTATGAAACTTCGTCAACTTCTTGACACCAAGGCTTCAATTACGCATGCCAATGACTATTATAATGCTCTCTTGAATTATATGGATGGATAATAAACCAAATTTAACAAGGCTATTGCTCATGATTACATAGGTACAATGTAACCCATTAAATATATGTGACCACCTTCTCCGGCTATCCACATCTTCTCACAACCTTTTAAATAATTGAAGTCAGCTTTAAGGTGAAGTACGTTCCAAGGTTTAAAACCATTCATTCCTATCTCTTTATTTATGAAGGTGAAATGGAACTAGATAAAGATTTCAGTAATGTCAGCACATCCAAACCTGTATGGATGGTAAAGCTTGGAAAATCATGATGCTATACTTCAAGATGGGCGCCACTTGGGCAGCTATAAAGAATGCGCTTATTAAGGAATTTGGAATTAACCTCTCCCTTTTTTTAACCACAAGCATGCTTTTATGAAATTTGACCAAGACATGGGGAAACCAACATCAAATTTTCCAAACAGTTTTATCATTAAGCCCAGTCCCTTGCACCCTGTGATCAAGTTAACCTAGATGAAGCCATCGCCGCCATCCTCTCTGCATATCAGCACAGTACCAATCTTGTGCTCTACTTCCAGAATGCCAAGAAGATGTTAAGTCTATTCTCAATATCAAGGAATCTAGAATAGAGTTGCTGGAGCTGGAAGTGAATCACCATAAACTAAAGTCAACTGACTTCCCAATTATGCAGTCAGACGATTCCAGAAATATAAATTTGTTGTGATCCTTTCTCTTATTATTAAAATTTTTGGGTATCAAGAAATCCTTCTAGAAGAAACAGGCCAATGAGTCAAAAAAACAGAGTCATCTTAGGACTCAAGTCACCCTCTGCTGATGATGCCAAGGATCAATCTTAATTTATTGATGCTCCTCATGCTAAATGTTACATTCTATTTAAACCTGACAAATGGAAGTTCCAGACTCAATGATTTCAAATATAGGATAACCTCTTATTACTCTTCTTTTTATGGACCTCTCTCTTTAAAAATCCGATTTTATTCTTCCCTCATTTTGGTATCAAGTCACTTTGTAGAAGTAATCGTCCATAAAGTAAAAATATTGTCCATAGCTGATACTGTATATCCGGTTAATGTCATAAGTTTCTGACTAGTAAAACAGATAAAAGAGCTCCAGATCAGAACCTCAATTTAGATTAAAGAACGCAAGGACCACATCAGAATCGCTCTTTGGGCGCCTACTCACCCCTGCCGCTTTGGTTTGGATATCTGGTAGCGACGTCCCTGGCAATCATACTAGCGAATGATGGATATGACCTTATTATAGGCACCCAAATCCTGGTTAAGTTTGATATCAAAATAAGTAATAAGGACTTGTATTTTTTATTTTTAGGTATTGCATCCCCCTAGTCGTAAAGGAGTTCCCTAAGGAAAAAGGAAAATGAAAGCTAGGAGTTGTTTACTAGAAAACCTAAGCCACATTGTATGGCTATAATACCAAGTAGTTGACAGAAGGCCAAATTACCCCCTTCCATTGAAGAAGCCTAGGAAGTGATGCCTATGTATACAATCAATCGCGTAACCATACCTCCAAATTATCAGATTCTAGAGGACACTGGGATCTAATTTACCATTCCTACAGACCATCTACTAGAGATTTGTGGAGATCCAAATCCGGCTACTCAGGAACCTCTCGCCTGCCCTAGGGTGCTGGATCAAGCTTATCAGGGTCCTTTATCATATTAGCTAACTTTACTGATAAACTGACGCAGATAACTTGAAACTGACCTATTGCGTATGTCATAAATCTACCCTATGATCAAGTTGAGTCCGTCCATGGGTGTGGAACTTTTTGTGCTTTAGGAATTGACAAAAGTACTACAATAGCCCAAGTTGAAGTATAGATATGTGAAACCCTCTCCTATGAGTGGCATCAACAGGAAGATGCTTTGATTAAGGAGTATGCTCATATTTTTTCCATGGGGCCATACAGTTTTGGAATGATGAAGGGGGTGAAGCACAGGTTGCTTACCATCAATGACCCTCCAATCCGCACTTGACCCTATCAAATTCCAAGGTCAAAAAAGCTCAGTTTAAGAAATAACTAAAGAAGCTCCTGGATGCCAAATTGTTGAAATCGTTGCACAGTCTCTGGGTATTGCCATTGCTGCTTGTGAGAAAAAGGATGGAGAGCATCAGGTGGTAATGGATTACCACCAGCTAAATGCATCACTTGAAAGGACAGCTACCAGCTACCATAAATCAATAAGTAACTATAACTCTTATAGGGATCTCAGTTTTTCTCAGCAATGGATCTCACCAGTGGGTATTGACAGATTGAGCTTGTGCCGGATGATAGGGAGAAATGCGCCCTTATAGTGAGTGAAGGGTTATTCAAGCCCACGCTCATGCCTCAAGAACTATGAAATGCTCCTGCCACGTTTCAGAGGGCGATGGACTGCCTACCAGGGGGATTTGAAGATGTCATGTGTACTAGTTTTTTTAGATGATGTGATGGTATTCTCCTGTTATTTTGATTAACAAATAGCCTATCTAAAGGAGGTGTTCAAACGTCTTTGATCTGCTTCACTGAAGTTGAGGCCCACAAAATTCCAGAAAACCAGACCAAATGGAATTACTTGGGCATAAGGTTAATTGAGAGGGAATCTCGCCACTACCAGACAAAATGATCCCAAATAAAAACATGACTTGACCAAGCAAATTACATGATATACAGGTCTTTCTTGGAATGGTCACTTGTTGCTGACAATTCATTCCTCGTTTCACCAGACTTTCCAAACTGCTAACTTATTTGCTTCATAAAGAAGTTTCGTCTGATGAAAAGAAACTCAACAGCAGGACTTAATGTTCTAAGGAAGGATCTTGCTACTTTTTCTGTATTTGTGCCCCCAAGTTTGACCAACATTTTATCTTTTTTAGTGATGCTAGCGATGCGGCTGTAGGAGCCATTGTGGCTCATCTTGATGTAAATCAAGTTGCCCCCCCTATAGCATACTTCAGTAAGACTTTAGCTTGAGAGGAAAGAAACTACAGCATAACTGAAAGCGAGTGTTTAGCTGCCTGCTGGCCATCAAAAATTTTCGCCCCTTCCTGTATAGGAACCATTTCACCATAGTGAAAGACCACGCCTCCTTACAGTGGCTACAACAGTTTGAAAACCCGTTGGGCGATTAGCCCATTGGGCACTTAAACTTCAGAGTTATGACTTCAATTGTCCACCATGATGGAATGGTGCATTAAAATGATGACGGATTATCCCAGCTACCCATATGTAAACTCTATTCTCAAAAGATTATTGATCTATGAACTCATTGCAAAACCTGAGGATTGGGGTCAAGAACTGTGATCCATCAGTGAATGAAGAAAATAAGTGACCAGACTAAGATTAAAAATGGATTGTTGTATTAACAAATTGTGACAACTTGGTTTCTGTATGTCTGACTTTCTTAAAGAATAATATTCGCTCTGGAAGCCCGTATGACTGTAGGCTTTAAAGCAGTAAGGAAGATACATCATTGGATGAAGAAACGTTGTTAATGGGATGGGATGATTGAGACTATCCAAGACGTCTCCAAAACCTGATTAACATGCACTAACCAGAATCCTCCAAATCTGGTATATCAACACCAGGCCATGAGTTCCATGACACCGTAAAAAAAGTTAGTATAACGTTATTGGCCCCTTCCCTATAATGATGTATGGCCATCGCTATATCATCTTAGCAGTTGACCACTTTTTTAAATGGGTGGAGGCCATCTTCATTGTCTCGCCCACCTCTAAAGCAACCACATCCTTCTTACTAAAACAGTTCTTCACTCACCACGGTAGTCCCAAAGTGCTGCTCTCTAATAATGGTACCAACTTTGTTTCTCAAATAGTCGCCAATCTCAATTCGCTGATGGGCATCTATAACTCTTTTATGGCACCCTACCTTCCTGCTACCAATGAGGCTGTAGAATGAGAGAATGGTACGCTAGTCGCCTTACTCCAAAAGATGGCTCAATATGGCCCTTCATAATGGAATGAATATCTGCCAGAAATTTTACTAAGTACCATGTCAGTTAATATCAAATTATCCAGTTTCCCCTTTTCAAGCCCTTTATGGATGAGAGCTGATTATTCCCTCAAGAAAACAGCCCATATTGGAAATCTTTACGCCTGACACTACCAATCTCGCAATGAAAAGGCTGACCACTTTTTTGTTCATGCCAAAAGCTTTAGGTGCTAAGTCTATGGGGACTATAACCAGATGAGAAGTTGAATGAAGCAATGAACAGAAATCAATATTGCTTGGTTATCAATTAGGAGACCTCATCCTGTTCTACCTTCAATGAACTGGAGGACAGGTCAACAAACTTGCCACTCTATGGTCATGCCCTTACAAAGTGATTTATCAATGAGGACCAAAATATTCAATTGCCTCTGTCAAATAAGGTTCTGTGATGAATTGAGTTCATGCCTAATTTCCTAAAAATGTCCCTCCTTAACAAGACCTTGAGGGGGCATTGTCCAGAATAATGGGAGTCATGCTGATTGGATGAGATTTATATGCGTACTGATTTGTACCACAACCAGTGGAGCATTTCCAATTTAAGAGATATCGAAATAATAAGGATAATGAGATCCCAAGAGAGCATTCAAAACCCTAAACATTTCCTGAATTCGCCAATTTATCTGACTAAGTCGCTGATTCACTTGGCAAAGATATTGCCTTTTGGAGATCACCAGAAACTGCTGCCACGACCCAGAAGGACCAAGTATGATAAAAACTTTTGCATTGTGCCATGTCAATCAGGGTATCTTTATACAATACTTGATCACAAATCTCTCTGTTGGACATTCACCTTCTTGACTTAGGAGAAAGAATGTTGGAGGTATGAGTGCTCCCAAATCTGCTACCATTATTGGCCCATCTCCTGCCCAATCTTTGAATTATATTGTGGTTATCAACAATATAATTACTTATTGTGAAAAGACCTTGGTGGATTCTTGGTGGATTCCTGAATATCAGAAAAATAAGGATCATAGCTAAAATCGGCGTAATAAGGTAATAACTAATTATAGGATTACTCCGACTTCTCAGCTGAATTTGGGGTGTTTGATACCACACAAATCTGCCCACCACCGAGGTGAGAAGATTTTACCCATCGATGATAGGGTAAAAATTAACCAATCATTACCACCTGAGTCTGACCACCGCTGAGGTGTGAAGATTTTACTCAATGATGATAGGGTAAAAATTAAACAATCATTACCACACAAGTATGCCCCTCGCCAAGGTGAAAAGATTTTACTCGCTGGTGATTGGATACAATTCATCAAATTGTTACCACATGGGTCAGTTTTGCCTCAAAATATTTATCTTCAATCTGATAGGCTAAAAGCCTATATTTCCTAATTTTGATAACTCAGCTTTATATTCTTTTGCCTAAAATACCCATGGTCTCGAAATTTGAACTAGTTTAAATAGGAAAAACTAGTATTTGTGAAAAGGACCTTCTTTGGGTTTTGCCCTGCTCAAGAAAAACTTAAAAAAACTTTAACAAAGCGCTATTTATTACTTTTATTATAAAGTAAAATTCTCACTTCAAACAAAATATTTGTGGCATCCGTTGGTGGATCCCACACTCTCACAAGGTCTATCCTAAGAATTTCCAAATCTCTCATGGTCCTATAAATATCCACAATTTTTGATAGATAAAGGTACCTTCAGTTTTGCCTATTTTTTATCACTAGGAAGATTTTTGCTTGTACTCATACAGAGATCCTGCCTGTTTGAAGCAAACAGAGATTGCCTCAATGACATATTTCCTTTGAGAGAATGCCTTGGGAGATGAACAACCCTAAGTGACCCCTGCTGGAGCTACATTCAAAAATAATCAAAATAGATTTTGAAGGTTTTAATTTTTGAAGAAAACAACATTACCAGAAAGATGGTTTTGCCTTTATTTGTCTTGTTGCTACTGCTGAATAGTGTTGCAACTCTTAAAGTATAGAATAACTTTAATATATAAGAGTATTTTTTAAATATGGAACTATTCAGCGTGCAGTATCTGGAATTATCTGTGACACCACTTTACCTGAGAGTGCTATAATATCAGAAAAACGTTTTTAACACATAAACCATTGAGAATTCTTTTTACTTAGTTTTAGTAACTTAATACTGTCTAGCTTTAAGATTTAGAATCTTTCTTTCACTTTGATAACTAAATCAAAGTCAACTTCAGATTAAAAAATATAAAAAAATGGCCGCTTGATCAAGCAAAAGTTATCAATGTTGATGCAATTGATGCCTGCTGCCCTGGTTTGTGGTGAAGCATCGCCATCTGGCATTTTTTAGCCGCCACCAAAGCGCGCCCAGGCTGGCTCTGCTAACCCCCTAATGCTACCAAGCGTTATGTCCCCTCTTGGGACTTAGCCCACCATCTCACAAGTCCACAGGCGGTGCTCCAAAGCCCTTTAGTGCTCCTATGAAGCAATTTGTGTTTTTGCCTTTGGATCAAATATGGGAACCTCTTCCCATATGCAAGTCAGCCATCATTGAAATGGCCACAGCGGTGTTTAAGTCCACTGACTTCATTGATTTCTGCCCCTTTAAGGGGTATTTTAACCTCTGTTTCCAGTACAAGGCCGATTCAATGGCAGCATCTAAGCTGCCATTAAATTTAAGAAAATTTCTCTTCCTACCATTTGCACCTGGCTCCCAGATGAGGCTACTTTGGTGGTCAAGTTCGCTGGGTTTCCCTCCCACCTTTCCCCCAAACGCCTCCACCATGAGCTCACAGAGGGTTTGGCCATTTACAGTGCAGACCCCATGTTGCAATTATAGTTCTGAATATAATAGATCATTTGGCAGGGCTGAGCACCTTTGCAACAATCTGCCCATTCCATCATGACACCCACCTTGCAATTCCCCCTCATACAGTGATCAGATCCACCCCAGATCACCCATTCTGGGTGTGCATCAAGAATGGCTGCAACATTTTCCCCTTGTGCTTCAAGCTCAATAACTTGAAGTGCAAGTGTCCTATGGCTTCTGCCTCTGCCGCTTCCACCACTTCTCCCTCCAGCGTCGGGTCAGTGGCCAGTTTGGCTCAATTTTTTGAATGGGGCTCAATTCTCCAACCTGCAACCTCAGCAAATTCAGGCACTGCTTCTAAGGTGGCAGCCAATCAAAATGAAACTTTTTTAAAGTTCAAACAATTCAACTAGATTATAGAATCCTGAGTCAATGGCTAACTCAGTTTCAGCTGAGCTGCCATGGTCAATAGCATGTGGCCAATCAGATTCTGTCACTTCCCTAATTACGATGGCTAGCCCAGTGTTGGCTGAATTCATTCCATTCAAGGCTCTTAAATGGATCGATGAGGATGAACGTCCATACCATGTCAAGCTGGGTTTTGCTTTGGAGGAATTTTTCGTTGATCCTCCCAATCGCAGCCCCACCATTTTTGCCCTCAAAACAGGTTTCACATCTATAAAATTATTAATAAAATGGTAGTTGATGCTGCAGATGCCCCTGTTAATACCCTACTTCGGCAGCAACTTCATGCGGTGATGGAGCTCCTTGTTGAGGGCATCCCTATCCCAAATGTTCTCATGATTTTGAGGAAGATGCTAAATATGAAAATGAGGAGCTCGCTTTCAGTGTGAGCCATGCTTGCATCAATGCAGCAAAAAATTCTCTTTTTAACCCCGCCTATACTGAAACCTGCTGGTGCATCAAGTCTTTAACTTGTGTGCCAGCTCTCATCAATTTCGTTGAGTATCAACTTGCTCAATACATTGAGGCGATGGACACCGCTGGCCTCATAAACAAAGAAAACCCATACTATACCTCCTTATGTCCCATTCACTGATGCTCCCACCCTGATGCTGTATGACATGGTCTGCCAGCTAAAGCGGGCGCCAGACAAAAGTTTCCCTAAAGCTTCCTCACCTTCTGATATGACTTCCTAAGCTGTTAGCTGAGGTACCATAATAGAAATTTTTTTATTTCTAATAACCTCTTTGTTTGGCCCATTTGCAAATAAAGATGCGTGGAGGCTTCCCCTTTTGGGTTGGGCCCCACTAGGGCTAAAAATACTGTCTAGCTTTACTAAACATTTTGCAAATGTCTCACCATCTGAAAAGTCAAGGTGTGTGATTAGATGAAAAGTCTTCGTTTTAGTTGCTGTATGTCCTTGAGGTATACCTAAGCTTATCTGTGCTATATAGGGACTATATGAGATTTATTTGTTTCTTGTTATCTCGCAGGTTACTTCCTCTTTGAGATTATCTATATCTTTCTCTAAGCATCTTTATTTCCGTCCAGTGTCACTTAATAACCAATTTCTAAAGTAAAGTAAACTAACTAATTTGAACTATCACCGCTAGGTTAATCTACTATCTTTGGATCCCCCGCTGAAAGCTTCAGTTTGGGGCAATGGTGAAACCCCAGCTTTTTCCATCTAGTTGAAAATGCGTTTGTACTTTTTCCTCCAGATTTACCAAAAAAATCATTGGACACTTTTGTTCCTCTTAAGGAACTTAACCTCCACCTCGCATGCTCCCAGGTGGTGCCTTGCAATCCTCTGGTGCTCCCCCAGAGCAACATTTATTTTTTCTTTTGGTTCAAAGATGAAAAATTGTTCCCATACGCTGATATAGCTATTAACAAATTAGTCCAGGCAATGATGGAATCCGCTGGCTTCATCAACTTCAGCCCCTTAGGAATCTTTTGGTTTAGGCTATAACTGTGAGGCCAATACTGCAAAGGTGGCGACTGATCTCCCTGTATCCAGAGCACCACACTCCCAACAGCTCACATCTTGCTACCAGTGAAAACCACTATTATCTGTAGGTTTGGTGATTTGCCTACTGTTAGGATTTTAACCAGGTTGTTTTTTCAAAAATGTTCCAAAAATAGTGCTTCAATTGATTGGGGATGAAGGCAGATCTATTATCTAGTTTTAATGACTTTTAGGCTTCTGAGAAAGAAGCTCTGAATTAGCCAAAAAAGGTTAGTTAACATAAAGACTCTAGGCTTACAAGAAGTATTCTCTAGTTAGTAATGTTTCAATTGATGGAACAACTATAATTAAATCATTAAGCAGAATTCCAAGAGATATTGGGCCAAATTCTCATTAGCTTTAGTTTACTAGACTTACAGGCGAAATAATCACAGCTTTGGAAAATAAGTCAGTGGAAGTTATGATCACTAGCATGGAAAATACTGCAGATTAGTGAATAGAAGCAAGTTATCCTCTAGCAACCAATGCCAAATATTATAATAAGTGAGCTTTTAATTTCCATATCTCACCTAGTTTTATAGGCTACTGGTGATTGATGCCAAGGATACTTAAAGGAAGGTTTTTGCGACTTAAGCCAATTATTTTTGACAGGTGAGCATTAAATTGCCATGATTCACTTATGTTTCTATGAAAATACTAAACTGATAGGGTTAGCTTGTTCTTGATTTTATACTATTATTTACTTGTATTTCAGTCATTTAATATAGGTAACGGTGGCCTAAATATTTTAAACAAGGTCAAATTTACCTGAACCATTATAAGCACAGATCGCACTTCCAGTAATCAAACAAGATACTTTGTTATATATTTTTAGAATTCTCATGAACCTGTGCAGTTTCCACTTCTAAACAAGTGGTTCTCATTACTGGGGGTTTATGAACTGATATTGTTTTTTAGCAAAAGGAGTCAATAATATTAGCGGCGAACCATCAAGTGACGAGGAAATGGATTAGTCAAGGAATATTAGGGCAGAATCACCAAAATATGGTTTTGGATACCTTGGGACGGATACTTCTTTTCAAAAATTATAGTCAATAAATATTACTTGAAAAGCAGAAAGAGACTAAATAATGTTAAAAAATTGCATCTGCTAATTAGCAATGTGAAGACTCTAAATCAGGCTGAGGTCAAGGTAGTTTGGGATGAGTTATCAGGACTTAAAACACAGGCTTTAGAGTCTAAACATATTAAGCTAAGAGAGTTTTTGACGGGTGAGTCAATACCATGTAAGCTATCATGACAAAACAGGGTTTGAATAAGATCAAAACGCAAGATCAATTCATGCTGTTATTTGAATCCTTAAACAAAAAATAACAAACTCCATCAGCTTACCAAAGAGTTAGAAAAAAATTCGGCGGAAGAACAAGAAGTTGGAGGTATGGAATCTAAATTGAAAAAAATTAGAAAAAGAGCATTATTTAATCAGCTATCCAAGTTGAAAAGGACTTATGACATTATCAGGAAATCCAAGACGGTGTAGCTGACCTGTTCAGAGATTTTATCTCATCTAGTGATGATACCCTTGTTGAACCCAGTCATGATAGCCTGGGAAATGCGCCTGGGAATCTTGCTGCTTATCCCATATTGCGTCCCACATTAGCGCTAGAGGTCCTAGCTAGAGGGGAATTACTGGCAGCAATTTTTCAAAGATATGAAATATAGCCAACTCCAAAGCTGTCAAAATTTTAGAGAAAATATGTTCTTGCGTTCATTAGGCTGTTTGAGATGCCCATGGTAGGGTGTGAGGGTCGAAAAGGCTGTTTAAATGAACAATTGTCCAAATATAGAGAGTCAGAATCTGTCCTACACAATTAGCCGCCATTGAGAGGACCTATAGTGAGTCATAAGATGCCACTATGGGTGAGTTTGGCAGCTCTGAGCATGTCACCAACCTTAAATAGGAAATCATGGGTATCCAGTTTAGAAAAGATGAGTCCATTGATACTTTTTCTGACCAGCTTAAGAAGCTAAGATACTCACTGGGACGGGAGCGTTGACCAATTTTGATGCACATATTGCAATGAAGATGGCACTTTAGGCTCATAGGGATCTACAACAGGCCATGATTTCCGCCTTGAATGTGAATACAAAAACTTCCCAGGTGGTAGAATTTTTAAGGCTCTGTGAGACCACCTTTGATGCCCCTAACAAAAGCTATTCTAATGCCAATATTAGAAATATAAATTAAAGAAGGGAAATTTCACGATAATAACATATCAGTAGCCAATCTAGGATCTAGGACATGTTCATTTGAGAAACCCAAAATGTACAATGTAAGAATACAGTTGCTTGTTTCAAGTGTGGCAATAACGACCATATTTTGCAGGTATTCCAGACTAAAAACAGACAAGATCAATGTGATTGTACCTTTTGACAATCAAATGTATTGTACGTGATAAGATCAGGAATAATAGACAAGGAACAGTCTACTTCCGCCTATGCTCAAGTGCCACCTGACTTAGTATTATACTGTTAAAAGCAACTAAAATGGATAATGATGCTCATGTGGTTACCCATTAACAAAGCAAAGGCAACCAAGTATGGAATGATTAAAAAAGTGGCGTACCCATACCTGAAGCAGTCCAATACAAGTGAATGTGAAGCCAGATAGTTGTGCGTTGGACGATGATAATATATTGATTACATTGACCATTAATAAGAAAAAGCCCCTGATTTAGCTGAACAGCTTTTTCAATATCTTGATTTGGATTATGATGCTACTTATTTTAAGTAAACAATAATTACCTTTATTCTAATTGTACTTATGACAATATTTGGGTAATTTGATAAAGATTCAAGCCATCACTAACAGTGAATCTCTAACTGATATTGTCTCTAGAATGTTGAAAAATTAAGCCTTACACCTGATGCGGATGATATTAAAGAGTTATGGAATGGTGGGCCTGCAAACCACTATTCTAGGGGAGCATATAGTGCTTTGCTTCTATGGTTTAGATCACTTCTTGTCACAGCCCAGCAATAGTTTTACCCAATCAGAAACATGAGATATTAATTGGCACTAACTTCATGTGACAGTGTGGGTTTGCGAAATATTAACAAGAATACTTTAAAATTATAAGGCAAACTTTTCCGCTGTTTTATAACTGGAAAGATGATCCACTCTCATGTAAAAGAAACAATAATTTTAATCTTCTATATGAATATTGGATTATTCCCAAAAAGTATTATCAAACTGTTCACAATTCTAAAAAGCCTGATCAAATTGAATAATGTAGGGGCATTCCCTTAAGGTAAAGAAGGCTAATGGTTGAGAAATCCATAGAGCAATATATCATAAATTTACCTAGCTTTGATATTTCTAGATACCATTTATTCCATAGTTCACACAACATGGCAGAAAGGTAGAATTAAATCTTATATCATGCCTAAGATCTAATCACCAGTCATAGTGTAATTCATGTACTTGTCGCCAACCTATTTGGATAGGCCAATATAGATAAAGCAGACTTTTAGTGGCCTACGCTTACACAATTCTTATTAAGGACTTGTCATCCTTTCATAAATTTGGTCAGTTGAATAAAATAGTATTACCAAATGACTCAAGATCAAAGGCAATTCTTGCCATACTCAATTAAGAGAACTGTTGGGATCTCTGAGGATCAGAAGGATCATGTTAAATAATTTGAATATATTCTGGGGTAGTCACACAAGACAATTATGACATAGGTTGCGCCAATTGTATAGTTTGTAAAGTTGATGTAGAGATCAACTGCCAACCTGCATGTGTCAAGTTAGATTATCGCAGGAAAGTGAGGCATAGTTGCCAATGAGGTTGTCAAAATACTTAACCATAGGTTATTGTTTCCATTTTTGATCCTTTGAGCAAATCCAATTTTAATTGTAAAATAGAATGATGGATCCAACTGGGTTGTCATAGATTAATGGCTACTAAATATAGTACCAAAAAGGACTCCTCCCCGCTGCTGCAGATAGATGATGTGCTGGATTGCCTAAAAGGGCTCAATTATTTTCAGCAATGGATCCTATATCAGAGTACTGGAAAACTGACCTACTAAGGATGATCAAGAAAATTGTGCAATCATTAAAGGCCAAGGACTATATCAACCCACGCGGATGCCTCAAGGCCTTTAAAACATTCCAGAAATGTTCCAACAAGCAATAATCTAAGTTAAGAGATCTAAAATTTTTGCATTCTCACCTACTTAGACATTATCAAAGTTTTCAGTAGCACTTTTTAAAGATCACTTCAAACACTTTGAAGAAGGTTTCAAAAATTATTGGCAGCAAAATTGAAGATAAAACCTTGGATATGTCACTTCTTTGAAAAGGAGATTATATACTTGGATTTTATTGTAGATGACAATGAACTACGCCCTCAAAAACCTAAAATCGAGGCAATTTGTGACATGTTACAACTAAAGTGTGTTTAAAAAAGGCAGGTAAATTTATGAAGGGTTGAATATTATTATTAAATTATTAAGAACTTTTCTTCTATCACCAAGCCATTTTTCAGCTTTTAAAGGATCCTAAGAAAGGTTTTGTATGAATAATGAAGCCCAGGACTCCTTTGATGCTCTTAGAATGTAGTTAAAATAAAGCTGATATTGCAATATTCAAATTTTGACCAACCATTCATTATTTAGCTTATGCATCCTTAATGGCAGTTTATGCCATGTTAAGTCCGGTAGACAAGGCCAGCAATGAGCAGCCTGTAGCATATGTGAACCATACACTGAGAAAAAAGGAGCAAAGTTACATTGTGGCCCAATGAGAATGCTTTGTAGTAATATATTCCTATAAGCAGTTCCAAGTATACATCCATTGAGTCCATTTTACGTTGATGAATGATAATTCCTCTCTGAGATGGCTGCATAACTTAAGAGATTTGCAGTGTGGTTGGCCCATTGGGCTAAAAATTGCAAGCATATGGTTTTGAGATTTTCACCGAGCAGGTACCCCACATCATATGTCAATGATTATTGCAGCTGCAAATCATCCTGGTTCTGCATATTGAAGCATATGATTTATATGAGAAAATGCTTACTGGAGATATTTTAGGCCAACCACTAGAAGTTCAGAAATCAATTAACAAGGCAATGGAAAACATAAGAGGGATTAAGGGTCAATTGCTTAAAATTGTTGAGGAGAAATACCTACTGTTTGTATAGCGTAAATGCACTGCAATTATCAACGTAAAATTTATTTGAGGTACGCTGAATAAGGGACAGACATTACCAAAACAAAAATTCCAACAAAACAAACCAAAAATATGAATCAACTGCCTGAAACGAGCAGTGAGACAAACAAAAGGACAAAAAAATAACCTACCAGGTGGCACAGTGGCGAGCTGCTTATCCCACCATGGCGGAGGGGGAGGGGGGATCAGGCGGACTATCATATTCAGCTACAATTTCAGCTTCAGTATTAAAGAGGCGGATCAATGCTGATAGCAAGGGGGTTGGGGCATCTGCGGGATGAGGGTTAAGGTGAAGTGGATATCCATTGAGATTGACAATTTGGTCCTGTAGCACAGCCTCTTCAAGTTTGGCAAGCTGGTGTTCCACTTGGATGTGGGCATCAGGAAGCTGAGCAAATTTTGCAATGTTAGCTATTGTGATGTGTGCGGATGGGGAAAAATCTGCCATATCAGTAACATGCTTGATAGTGGTTGTTAGATTCTGATATGACGGTATGATAAGGACAAAATAGTCATGGTGGATCAGCTAGAATTTGCCAACAATAATTATAAAGTTCAAATTTGAGTGCCTTGCAATGAGGCGATATTGGGTCAAATGGATGATATTGGATTATCTCCAAATTGGGTGATAAAATAATGTCGATGAATGATGAACAATGAGATGTTGACATATGATGAGTACTAAGTGGATCACCTCAAACTAAGATGATCGTGAACTTAATGAATGATGAACCCTTCCAGAACCAATAAGAATATAGTGGAAAGAATAGACTAAGCACAAGCATTGGTACTAACTGAAATTTCTGGGTTATCAGTGAGACGAGGAGATTGAGAAGAGGAGGATTTTGAGTAGTTAAGGGTAGAGAGAGCTAGCATACCAGAGAGGATCCACTGAGATTATTGTATTACAATAAAGAAGTGTTTTGAGGGATTACTCCCTTTTGTTATGTTTATTTGTTTAAGTTTGTTATGAGGGACTGAAAATCCTCATATTGTCTGTTCCAATTTCTCAGTGGGTTATTCTTGTGCCAAAAACCTTTTCAGCATACTTAATGATTACAAAGATTTTATAACAGTGGTACTCACTACAATGGTCCCGTTGATCAAAATTAAATCTTTAGTCGCTGGCCATGGCGCATCAGGCTTGCATGTACCAGGGATTTTCATGGCATACTACATCAATTGAATACACGGAACTCAAACTTGCTTTAGACGCTGTGCTCAAAAAGCAAGATAAGCTGTTTTAAGAAGTTTGTAGAAATAAATTGCCTCCTTCCAATCGTGATGGGATTATTCATGGGTTCTTTAAGTGCTTTGAGTTTGCAATGGAAGGAGCTTCTGACTGGCAGAAAGCAAAACTGTTGATATCCACCTTAAATGTTGGAAGTGCTGACTAGGTCACCTGATATCTCCCAAACATTTCCGTTTCATACTGAGAAGTGAAGGATGCTGTGCTGCAGTTGTTTGGGGGTACTGCAAAAATGCACAATGGAAGGCTGAATTATTGACCATCAAATTTCAGGTAATGAGACTCTCAATTCATTTGCTAATCAATTCACAACTGAAGCCTTATGTTAATTAGGTCAGGGATTATATCCAAATCTGATGTGTGTATTGCAATGACCTCCACTGTTAAGCCATACCATGAGCTGTATAATGTTATGGCCCCAATGTTGGATGAAGATGTACCTTTACTTAAAATTGTTTAGTTTTTGCGCCATATATCCACCAACTTCCCTCCACTCAATAAAGAGTGAAGTCTTTCTGCTACCATCGCCGTATCATCTTATTTGGGAAAATAGGTTTGTCCAATTCAGACTCCGCCAAGTTACCCTCAGCAGTTGAACGTCCAACCCCATACCTGCTTATCGTCACCAGTCCAACTACCACCCTATCCTTGTTTATGCTGATCACTTACAGTACAACTTTCAACGTGTCTCATTTTACATTAATCAGGGACGTGGGCCCTATGGGGTCATTTGATTCAAATGCATCATCAGGGGCATCTGGAATGGTGGTGCCCCAATCATCAGGCCAGTCACGTACAGCTGGAACAGTACTGACAGGGAAAAGTCAGAGAGGAGTAGAATTGGGACTCTCTACCTCCACTATCCCAAATCCAAATGTACCACCTGAACCATCCCAGAATATTCAGTGGAAGTCCCTGTCAGTGCTACAGTTCTTCAGACTGGCGCCGGGGTTCGCGGTGGCTCAAAGCTGGAAAAATCAGAAAGAGCATTGAGG